>CAJHQP010001263.1:0-123192 GCA_905132765.1 Moricandia arvensis
TCTAACTACATGAAAATAATAGGAAAAACGGCCGATTAGTACCTCAACTAGTATCATATTGCCTAATCAGTACCCAAACTATTTCACTGTGCATATTTGTACATGATCTAGTAAAAAATTTGAAATCGGTACCTGAACTCATAAAAAATGGTTTTTACGCACCTACGACCGACAGCGTGTCAGTAACATATTGATGTGGACCGGTTCATGGTTGAATCATGGAAAAACGGCCGATTAGTACCTCAACTAGTGTCATATTGCCTATTCAGTACCCAAACTATTTTACTGTGCATATTTGTACCTAACCTAGTAAAAATTTGAAATCAATACCTAAACTCATAAAAATGGCTTTTATGTACTTGCGACCGACAATGTGTCAATAACATGCTGAGGTGGACCGGTTCATGGTTGAATCATCTTATGCTAACATAAACGACGTCGTTTTGAGCCAGAAAAAAATACGCGCGAATCGAACCCGGGTTCAACACATAAAAAATGCAAGCATTAACCGCTCATAAAAACGACTTTTACGTACTTGCGATCGACATCGTTTCAGTAACATGCTGAGGTGGACCAGTTCATGGTTGAATCATCTTATGCTAACCTAAACGACGTCGTTTTGAATCAGGAAAAAAACACTTAGCGCGGATCGAACCTAGGTTCAACACAGAAATGCAAGCATTAATCGCTTATGCTAGTGGAGAACTTAGACTTGGGCATTCGGGTCCTCGGATTGGGTTTGGATCGGCTCTTTTTGGGTTCGGATCCTTCAGGTCTTAGATATCTAGACCAAACAAAATAATTAGAATTTATCAGTTCGGGTTCGAGTCTTAGATAATTAAACTCAATAAGGTAATTAATTTTTTCGGTTCAGATTCGGTTTGGATCCGGGTCGAGTTCAAACCCGAAACTTTTTAAAAATATCTTTAATACCAAAATATATTAAAACACTCATTTATATTTAATATATACTAAAAGTTTTGGGTATTTTGGGTATCCTATCGGATCTCAGGTTTGGGCCGGGTCGGGTCCAAGATCCGCGGGTCGTCCATATATCGGTGTTTTTAAAATTAAATAATAAATTAAATATATCTTTTTAAAATTAAATATATCTTTTTAAAATATGAAAATATTTAATATTTAATTATAAAATAAAATTTTATTTGAAATTTTGAGATTTTTTTTGTTGTTTGATATTTGTTGGTGTTAATGTAAAAAGAGGAACATAATCACTAATTTAAAAGTTAATATGACAATATGAGCCTAGTTGAGGTACTAATTTCAAATTTTTATTAGATCAGATATAAATATGCACAGTGAAATAATTTGGGTACTGATTAGGGAATATGACCCTAGTTGAGGTACTAATCGGCCATTTATCCCATATAAATATTACCGGTTACCTGACACGCTGTCGGTCGTAGGTACGTAAAAGTCGTTTTTTATAAGTTTAGGTACCGATTTCAAATTTTTATTAGATCAGGTATAAATATGCACAGTGAAATAATTTGGGTACTGATAAAGCAATATGACCCTAGTTGAGGTACTAATAGGCCATTTACCCAAAATAATACATTGGTTTGAAACTGGATGTCAAACATATTTCTTACATGGGTTATTTTAGTGAACTTATATTTGTATAATTTTTAATGAGTGGTCTAAAAAGTTTTGGTCCATGTAGCTCACATGAGTTTACACGAAATTATAAAATTAAACACTATATTATAAAACTAAACATTATATACAAAATTGAAAGAACATGTGTTTGCCAAAATAAGCTATTTGAAAGTTTATGAGCCTTCTGTTACTCGAATGCTTATTTGCAAAGGTCCACGCAGATCAAATATATACACCCATAACAAAATAACAACCTCAAGTCATCATTTCAAACAAAACATATAAAATTTGGATTGAAATCATCAATATGTGTATAGTTATATTTGAAGGGATTACAAACGCATGTTAAGATTGATGTGATGATGAAAACCAATAGCATTAGTTTACATGATGATGATGATGATGAAAACCAAGAGCAATGGTTAATACTTGTATAGAATACACCTAAGAATCTTGACAAAGAATTTGAAAAAAGTGTCCTCCTTTCAGTGATGTTCCAAAAATTTTCTAGGTTTAAAGCATATAAAAGTAATTAGGTTCATATAGTTAAATTTTAAATTTTTAATAAAATGAAAACCAATAGCATTAGTTTACATGATGATGATGATGATGAAAACCAAGAGCAATGGTTAATACTTGTATAGAATACACCTAAGAATCTTGACAAAGAATTTGAGAAAAGTGTCCTCCTTTCAGTGATGTTCCAAAATTTTTCTAGGTTTAAAGCATATAAAAGTAATTAGGTTCATATAGTTAAATTTTAAATTTTTAATAAAAAATTGATTGAAAAGTGATTCGAACATTTGAGCAAGAGGTAAAGAAACCTTAAACTCCTTTATTTTAAACCATTTAAACTACAACTACTTTTTGAAAATGTGGCCTATATTTTTTTTATATTTGATGTGGTCTAAACTTTATGCTTTACCCGCCTTACGGCTAGGACGAGCCTGCCTCATTTCAGGTATAAAGTACAATTGACGTGTTATGCTTTTCAGTTAACTATGATGGCTATAAATAGTAATAGTTTTCCCACTGAGACATTTTTGAGGTGACTTTTTATTTCATCCGAGGTAAATATATTTTCATTCACATAATGCTACGAATTTGAGTCATTGCATTAGCATAGATGTGAATACTGCAGTGAATTTTAGACATATAATATATACAAAGTGTCTGAAAAAAACTGTCATGTTTCAAGCTATCAAGTTTTTGTTGCTTTGAATTGTAAATATGGAAAGTTAGCAGAACAATAAATGTCCCATATTTGATATTTAATACAATGGCACATATGGACATGATAGACATGCTAGAGATGGTTATACACTAAGCATAGAAAAATTCTTAGTTTTCAAACAAAAGTATAGCACATTCATATCTCACAAAGATATTTTATAGGATCTGTTTCTTATGTTGAATTTATTGCATTAATCGGCATAACAAATTTTCAAAATGGTAGACGTGTTGGAGATGGTTATACACTTAGCCAAAACAAAATTGTTTTTTTTCAAGCAAAAGTAGAGCATAGTCATGTCTCACAAAGGTATTTTATATTTGTGTTCTTTATGTTGAATTAGTGTATTGATTTGGATGGCACAAATTTTCAATCACCTATACAATGACTGTGCTATAAGTATTGAGTAAAAAAGATTATTATGTTATGTTTTCATGCTGAATATTATGACTATAATTTTGATAAAAGTAGTTAGATTGTATATTCTATGCAACTATATATTGTGTTATGTTTCTATGCTAATGTTTTCTTGTGTTTTTTTTTAAACGCAACTATATAGGTGTCTTCTCTAGTGGATAATGTCTTCTTAGATTTGAAGAGAAGAGTGAGTAACTCTTGCATATCAAAATACTATAAGAAGGTTATTTGAGTTGATTTCTTCGTAAGTCTTGCAAATTATGAGATTATGTTAGTTGATGAATTTCATTTGGTTTGTACCTGTGTTGAGTTTTGAGAAAATTGGTCACGTAGAATTTTAATAAAACTAGTTTGTAGAGATTGATTTAAGAGATGAGTCGTCAATTAGATTCTCTAATTTGGTTGAGAAGACTTTTGCAATTGATATGTTAGCATATTTATTTTTGAGGACTTTTGGTGATGCCACGTTATAGTGGTATATTTTTCAATAAGTCTTATGACAAGGTGTTTCTTTAACAATGCTCCTCTTTTAATATATAAATAATATATGGACAAAAAAAATTATTAGTTAATATTTTTATTGTTTATTGATATTTACAATAGTAACATGTTTTATATAAGAAAACCTTAGATATATTTTTAAAACACAATATATAATAAATTCAAAATCCATATACAACAAAAAATTATAAGCTAACTAATAATTTATCTAACTAATGCAATTGTTGTCAAAAGTAATATTCCATATAACAAAATAATTAGTTTGATATCACAAATTTTGAAAGATTTTCAGTTTACTCACCTTCGCCGTAAAGGGTATGGTTCTCCCAAAAAGAAAACCTAAATGAATTACTACTAAGAAGTTTTGGAAAACATCTTAAACTCTCTTCAACGAAACCTAACTAAATTACTACTAAGCAATTTTGGTAACATCGAAAACTGTTTTCAATAGAATCCAATTGGGTTTTTGGCATATAAGAATCAAGCCTCGTTCTTATTTCTAACCATGAATTACCGCGACATGATGTAGTGGTATCGGCTTGTTGGTGACTTTGATGAATATATCGAACAAAAAAAATTCAAAGAATCTTGATTTAGTCTTCATCAAATGCATTGAGAACCGTCTTTGGATTTATAATATTCAATGACTCTAATACTGACGGGATCTTTGCCGATGGCTTACAATTTGATAAGTCCATATTTTCCATTGACTTCTCTATTTTTGGCTAATCCACTAGTCTTTGATGCTACCGTTTTCAACACAATCACGTTTGCTTCCTAAAATGGATTAAATTGATGTTTTATATATATGAGATTGTATATAATTAAATGGGAATAACCTTTTGATTTTGACGATAATGTTTACAAATTTAGAGAGAAATTTATCTCCAAACCCACTCTATAAAAAGAGATTTAGAGAGATCTTTTATCTTTAAACAATTCTTATTTTAGTGCCAGAGAGATTTACCATTATTTTACAACTTTTAGTTTAAACGACGATAAGATGATAATCATTTGATTTTAACGATATTGTTTACATATTTGGAGAGAAATTTACCTTTCAACCGTTTTTATTTTAGTGAAGATAGATAGTGTGTAGTTAAAACTATATATTTGTTTTAGATATAAAAATCCAGGTTTTCTAAACATCAAAACATAAAATTCATACTTTTGAAAAAAAGAAGACCATTTGCAATTTATCTTATGTGTCAAATTTAAACATTCTTAAAAACTAAAATTAAGCTAGTCATTTTAAAACATTATCTTTTTTCTCAACCCATATATTAGTAAGTCCATGGGCCAAATTTTTACAGGTGAAAGTCAAATCAAACCCTTTACAATATAAGCCCAACTTTAAGACCAACAACACATAACTAAACTGAAAGAATGAAAGGCATTTGTCCTTCAACGCGTCTTGAAATACGGTTTCATGGAAGCCGCATGTTAAACGAAGGGAAGAGGTTGCACATCCACCGACAACGATTCACTCTTCGATGACCTGACTATCTGATTTTTCAACCGGTAGCTTGATTCCACTTGATTGCTTCTCTCTTATCATCGCATATGCCACTCAAAATCTTCATCTTCTTTATCGGATGTGACATACACCAAGAAACTTCAACTAATTTAGTGTGTGCGTTCGTCGAAACACCTACTCTTATAGTAAGCTTCATTTTTTTCTTGAGCTGGACCAAAGTGAGAAGACAAACATGTAAAAATCATATCTTGATCCCTTTAGAACAATTTGCTTAAACTTCAAATAAGCAAAGATTGGTTTCGTTAAGAAATAAAGATTGAGGATGACATACAAAGAAAAGAAAATTTAGAGAAACATTGGGGATATGATGGTTCTAGTAAACCGAAATTTCAATAGATTGAGTAAAGAGAGAGAAGAAGTATTAAAAAAATTCTTTATTAAATCAACGCTAAATCAGAGACTAAACAATTGAATATGAAGGATTGTTCAGATTTAGGTTGAAAACACAGCAAAAAATTATCAAGTGAAAAAAAGTTCCGACAAGCGAAAAAGCGAATCAATCCAAAAGATGGAAATACTTTACAAAACAATTTTTTTTCTCATTCTCTCTCTAAAGAGTCTTAAATTTTGAAGAGAGAGAAAGAGAGAGAGAGTTTTTAATCAGACTTAGAGAAAATTAACTATTTAAAGTTTAACTACGAAGATCTTAGTCAGCTATAAACATTGAAAATTTTAAACTATATTCTATTTATATAAATATGAAAACAAAACTCGTGTAAACGCAAATTAACTCTAGTAATGTCTTCTAGTACTATGATCCATGAAAAAAAAAATAAAGAAAAAGAAGAACTGGAAAAAAAAATTGATTAGTGAAGGAGAAAAGAAATAGAAATGGTCTCTATTGGACCGGCCCAAAACTAACCCAAATAAGGTCCTTGATAATGACCAGTGAACCCTTCAAAAGTAACACTCCAAACTTTCCAAAACTCTTTTCACAATCTCTCTTTCCTTTCTTGGACCGATCGAGAGAAGACAAGTGCGATGGCGACAGAGGAAGCCCTTGCGGCGGCGGAAGTACCGGCAATAGAGACGACGGAGAAGCAGCCTCCTCACAAGCTGGAAAGAAAGTGGAGTTTCTGGTTTGATAACCAATCGAAACCTAAGCAAGGCGCCGACTGGGGAGCCTCCCTTCGCAAAGCCTATACCTTCGAGACCGTCGAAGATTTCTGGGGGTTTGTCTTCTCATAATATACTTTTTAAGGGTTTTATTATCGTTTAGCGATTCATCTTCTCTGCGTTTTGTGATTTCCCGAAAAGCTAGATCTTCTTTCGTGAACGCCTCCTTCGATTATATTATCTCTTTTGCAGTTTGCATGAGACTATATTCATCCCTAGCAAGTTGACGGCGAATGCTGAAATTCACATGTTCAAAGCTGGTGTTGAGCCCAGGTGGGAAGATCCAGAATGCGCTAATGGTGGAAAGTGGACTTATGTTGTTACCTCCAACAGGAAGCCTGCTTTAGACAAGGCTTGGCTTGAAACCGTACTCATCTTCTACCCTTTCTTTTATAATACTTTAGACAAAATATTACATCTTTTAATTGACTTGTTTTCTCTGGCAGTTGATGGCTCTTGTCGGAGAGCAATTTGATGAGGCAGATGAGATTTGTGGTGTGGTTGCTAGTGTGCGCCCAAAGCAAGACAAGCTCTCTTTGTGGACAAGGACCAAATCAAATGAATCTGTTCTGGTATGATGCTCGTCTTCCCACTATGTACATTTACTGTTTTCTTCTACTTTTTATCTCCCCTTATTGTTTGGTTATTCTGTTTCAATTTTTATTTTACTTATTGGTGGTGTACAAAGAGGTTTGCTTAGCGTTGTTCAATGTGTAAATTTCTTACTATAGTAAAACAGTATAAGCTGTTGAGTATGTTAATATTCTCTTCGATACACTTATAATGGATAACTATCTTGTTTCTTTATTGCCTATCCTTTGGAGTTTCACCAGCTTATTATCAATCAAGATACTCCTGATTTGAATTACCATTCAAGTTTAAATTATATATATATATATATATATATATATATATATATATTTCAAAGTATATGTTTGTTTAACCATATATCTATTAGGCTTGGTTTTATTAGTTCGTTGGCTGTATAAACGTAGCTCTGTTTATTATTGGTCATCTCTTTAGAACTTGGCAGTAATGTAATATGCTGATGTGTGGCTTATGAATCTGTCTGATCAAATTACTACTTTGTTGTTTGTTATTGTAAATCCAGATGGGTATTGGCAAGAAGTGGAAGGAGATACTTGATGTCACCGACAAGATAACTTTCACTAACCATGTAATTAAACTTTCTCCACATCTTTTTGGTTTTCTCACGACGCTTACTAAAATGTGATCTACTTAATGTACAGGACGATTCTAGAAGAACTCGGTTCGCTGTCTGAATAGAAGACGCAAGTGTGGTGTGAGACCTGAGGAAAGGCTTGGTCTTACATTGTTTTCTCGGTTTACTCATAGCTGAGACCTTTAGGGACACTCACTTTGAGGTGTAACTCTACAAAGTTCTATTTTTCACTGGAAAGAAGTTTTAATATTAAGCTCAGTTATATCTTCTTGGATGCATCAAATTTTGGACACACTTCTATTAAATTTAAAAGTTTGATTTTTAATGCTATTTTGTATTTTCATTGCGACATTCCAAGTAAGGACAATTGTTTTTTCTTTTTTGCTCTAAATTTTCATTTCTTTAAGTTGTTATTGCACAATGGCCCAGTCTTAGTACCAGGACATAGCCTTGATCGTTGTACCTGGCTTTCTTAGCTAGATGATCAACATAATGAACAAGCTTTCTACGTATATAGTGGATTTACATTTAAAATGTCTTGGACGATAAAAGTGTTGCCTTTGCTTCCTTCCTTTTTAAGCTCGCGATGAATATTCAAAGCGTATGAATAGCTCCACACAATCACGTACAAAGGTCACTTGGATACATTTTTATCCAAGTTGGGTTCATTTGCTCAACAACTAGCAATATGGTCATTGTCTCAGCTACTAAAGGCGAGTTGGTGGGTCCTATTACAATGCCTCCTTGAAGTTGATGGATGCTTTCTATGCTTGTTAAGGACTATCTAGAATGTTGGCTGACTACAACTATTTAGATCAATTCTATGTCAATACATCTACAGTTTGTCCTCATGTTTTTTTAGAGGAATGATTTTGAGTTGAAACTTGCTTACTTTACATTAGTGGGACATCAACTTTATCATGGCTCCCACATAAGCATTCTATAGACCATCTGGAGCTGTACGAGGATTTAATATATGCTATAAAGTCAATAAAGTCTCTAATGAAAGAAAGCTCTGTAAATACTCATTTGCTGGAGATGCTTCATATTGGCGTAAGCAACTACCACCAAAATATCTTACATCTGGAACTGCCATCAAGAACACCTTCCTGCGTAACTTCTTTGACGATGCAAGATCTGAAGACTTGAGGGACATTATCTCCATGTCTACTTAGGGGCCTACAAAGTTTTTTGAAGAGCTCCTAGATGAGATTCAAGTTATATCAGAAACTGTCCACACCATAGGTTCAACGAGGTAGTACTGCTAGGCACCTTCTTCAGAGGTCTTGCCTTGGTCTATCAGATGGCTTCAGACACATTTAGTGAAGAAAATTTCAACACAAGAAATGCAGAAGAAGTTGTAAGACTTATCGAAAGCTTGGCGTCTACCAATAACACTGATTATGAGAGGAAAAAATGAGTTGACAGTTTGGATAAGGAACATATGGCTAAGATTAAGGCAAAGCTGGACAATGTTTATAAACTTCTTAGGAAACATGTTCGCTTCGCAAAAGATGTGGAGGCTGTGGATGTTAACAGTGACAGAAGCGACGAGGAGGATTTCAACTACGTTAGTGGTACTGGTTTTCAAAGTCAGAGGTCTGGGAATCAATGTGACAACAAAATGATGAATCCTAAAATTCACTCATAAATAAGGTTTACGAATAAAGTAAGTTGATTGACAAAAAAGCTTGAATTAGAAAGATTGGGTCCTCATTAACTATGGAAAATGGATACTTTATTGATGATATTGAAGATGATTACAAAGGGTACTTGATAACAATAGGAATCTAGATATGGAGAATCCGGATCCCTTTTTTTGGCTCATCATCCCTCCTCTTTTATAGATCTTCTCGGGGAATCATACTGGTGGCGCCTTTCTCGGCATGAATATTCTCGTCTTAATGACGATCTTTTAATGCTTTTGACTTCCGCTTGTTTTGGTTTGACTTCTCCGACCTCGGAGAAGCCAAGGTGGGCTATAACCATAATGGGCCATTGTTTCCTTAATGGACTTTTAAACCTGGTTAATATTTGGTTTCTCTTAATATTGGATAATGATCTCGGACTGGTTCTGGGGTGGGTGAAGCCCGGCTCCAACAATATCCCTTCCCTTGAATCCAGTGTGTTTCAACTCGTTGCATACGTCGTGTTTCAAATCCGGCCTGTACGAAATTTTTCGGGACCATCGGTCTTCTATGTACTGGGACCCGGTTTGAGATCCTTGGTTAACATATTTATTACGAACCTGATTTGAGGGATTTTGATTGAAGTAAATCAAAACATTTGAATTCCCCCCCTTTGGAAATCTAATCATTTGTAACGACTTAATCATTCCTTTTGTGATTCTTGGTTCTTGGAGTATAAATTGTCGTGCCTCCTTCTTGTCTTTTATCATTGTCTGCTTTGGAGAAAACAAAAGGTCTAGTTCTTTCTTGTCTCTCTTTTTTTTCGATTTCCATATTTGTCTTCGTCGGAACTCCGTGACACATTACTTTGACCATTTTGTTCTAAGCTTGATCTAGTTAGGGTTTTATTTTTTAGTGGGTTACTCTAAATAGTTTTGCTTTTCTAGTTTCTACAGCTCAATCTTGTCGATTCTTGTACTTGTGCAAGTGCTTATGGTAAGTTGATTTCAACTTTTTTGTGTTTTATATTTTGCTTTGCGCTCTTGATTCTCATAATTTTGATGTGTTCTTCTTAAGTTGAAAATGGTGAAAATGGTTGTTGTGATCCCCGACATATCTCAAAATGCCGCTGAATCTTCTCGGAAGAGGGAGGCAAGAAAGAAGGCTGTTATTGATGAGGCAGCTCGGAAAGCGACTTCTGAGGCCATCATCGATCCTACCGTCACCTTCAGTCCTCCTGGGGTAGATGCATATTTGAGCGCTTCCAAAGTAATTCCGGTGTCTTTGATTACCGATGATGGCTTGGGTGACGTCGTGCTTCCTGTCGAGAACGCCGGTGTTGGTGGCATTGGAGCCACAATCCCAGTACATGGGCCTTCTAGGCCGATCGAGATTCCTGATTATGATGTTGTGGTTGAGGCTCCAATAGGGAGATCGTGACTTGACTATTTCAAAATGACCTCGAGTGGATAGTGGGTCAAATCCTCGAGTTGAATCATTGTCTTCTTCTTGGAAGGGCGCACATGTTTTTTATTTCGAGTTTCGAAGGAAAATGCGTCTTTCTGACGGTGAGAACGCCTGTGTGCGTTTATGTCGCGAGATACGTCCCAATGGGGATCTTAGCTTCCCAAAAGAGATTTTTACTAATGACGACTCTAACGAAGGACTTTGTCGTTCTTATGCTTGGGTGGGTTACTCTCGAGTCTTTTCATTTAAAGTCATGTTCTCGTTTTCGTGGGTATGATTATAGTTTTTTCATAGCATTTGGGATGGGTGAACCGCGACCGTATCAAGAAGGTATGGTACGGGATGCACATGGGGTTATTGTTTGACATGGAGAAGGAGGCTCTCTTCTGTAAGGATGTGCTTACGGTGGAACATTATAAGAACCAGAAATCGTCAAAAGGATGTTGCCCTGTAGGAAAATATAGGTCAGTTGGAGGCAAGCTCAAAGACCAAAGATGAAAAGATCCAAGAGCTTGCGACATCTGACACCGGGCTGCGTTCCTGTATTGGTGGTGTAAAGGAGCAGGGTAAGCTTTTCAAGGTGGATGCATAGCGTCGTGAGGCCGAGCATGCAAAAGATTTGGAGAATCTTCGGGAAGAGAACAAATAACTTGGAATCTTCTTGAGTTGGCGCGGAAGGATCATTAGGATGAGCTTCATAGATTAAGAGCTGCGAAGGCTAAGGTGGCTCGCAAGGCTGTGAAGAGTGCTCGCTGGACTATGCTGGCGAAGTACAAACCCTGCTTTGATAGGGTTAAGAGGGCTCTTGCTGATGATAATATTGTGCAAGAGCACACCCTGTTGATGTCTCTTTCTGGTGGTCGTTCTAGCCTTCTTGACGACCTCGAAAAACGGGGATACAAGGGTTTAGAGGCTGATAAGGCCAATATGAAGCAGAATCTCAAGGATTTCAAGGAGTTTGATGAGATGGACATAATCCGGATTGATACTGTAAATGATTTGACGATTTCTCCGCTCTCAAGATGGCTTCAGCTGCAGTAGCTTTCAGTTGGATTCGATTCCCGAGGTGGGTGCTAATATCATCGAGGAGGTCGACACTGGTCATGAACAGGAGATGCATGATGCAATTGCTCTGGTCCTAAAAGTTGATCAGTTTGGTTCTAACCTTGCCTCCATCTCGGCCGCATACGCTAAACAAGCTCGAGAGTGATCTTTTGGATGTTTTACTTGTTTTTTGTTTACTTTTCGGACTTATGGTACCCATGAAGGTTTTTATCCAAAAAACACCTGGTCAGAGTTTTAACCAAATAAATGACCCAGGGGGCGGGGGTTTAAATAAATGTCTCTTGGTCTAATACATTTGCATTTTTCTTCTTGAAGTTTTATGCCAAGTCTTTTGTTTATTTATGTTTGCAACATACGCCAGATGCATGGGGTCTGACTTATTTCTGGGTGGTTATAGGTGCGAATTTGATTCGGCCTATCGTGCATCAGAATTTGTATTAGGTGCGAATGTTTTCGGCTTATCTTGTACCAACTTAGATGTTTTAGGACGCTTGGTAATTTCTGTATTTCTTAAGTGTTTGTGGGGGTAGCCTGAATTTCTATTAAAAAAGGGGTGCACCTAAGCTCACACGGGGCACAATGAGCAGTCCTAATAGACGCTTTTCATGGGCATGGTGTCATTTCACCAAGGCATCTATGAGAGACGTACAAATAGACTGGTATTCCCTGGCCAGGGCGTCGATGTGAAGAGCAAAGGCTCTAAGCCAAGGGGCTTTTTAATTTTCTTTAGATTAATGTTTTGTCAGAGCTTGGAAGCTTTTGGTGAGAGCTCGGAAGGTCATTTAAAGAAAAAAAAAATCATTTTACTAATAGTTGTACCCCAAGTGAGTTGCCTACGTACCCAATGTAGGATGCAGCCTTATCATAGTTGATTTTGTTACAAAGTAAAAAACGTTTTATGAAACCCGTGTGTTTTTTTTGTTTATTATGGTTCTCCTCTTCCTTCTTCCACTCTCTCTGTTCATTCTCTCCAAGGTCGGTTGGGTCGCTTAAATAGCCTATCATGTATACGACACATCCTTGCTGCTTTCTGACTTCCATGGATAGTTGTAATGCATTCCACAGTCGGGAACTTGAGACATTGGTGGTAGGTATACAGGATGACCCTCATAGCATGTATCCATGGAGTTCTTAGGATAATGTTGTACATATCTCGCGAGTCAATGATCGTGAATTTTGTGTCTAACATGATTCCTTCGACGTAGGTTGGTAACCGTATCGTCCCTAGAGAGTTTTCTAGATGCCCCATTAAAGCCTGTTAAGGCTTATCTTGAAGGTCTTATCTCTGGCTCAGTCAGCTCTATCTTGTCGAGGGTATCTTTTTGTAGATCATGTTTACTGAGTTTCTCATTTCCACTAGTGACCTGGTTATCTCACAATCTACCAACATTATTTCTATCACCAAAGCGTTGTTATGCAGCAAGTATATGGCCTCCATCTTATGTTCGTCGGACACTATGATCGCGTATTCTTCTAGTTTTGTTTTTTATAGAATTTACTTGCCCTCTATACCCTTTAAGTGACCTCACAATATCGTAGCATTAAGTATTCCCACCTATTATAACATTGACCTTTTTCCTTGGGTCAGTAGCATTGCTGCTTCTGAACTCTTGGTGTACCGGTCTATTTTGGTTGATTCTTCTTTAGATTTCTTTGCCTCCTTCATATCCTCCATAAATTGAGTCAGTCCTTCTTTTTGGTATTGATTATAAAGATATTTTTGAACCCGTAGCATTCTTGAGTGGTGTGTCCTTCTTGCTTGTGGTAGTCGCACCACTTATTCTTTTTATCTTCATCCTTGTCTTTCATTTTCTAGGTGTTAGGCCTTGATTTTCTTGATCGTGGTGATTTTGGGTTACTCCTATCTTCATCATCGGAATCATTGTCCTTGCTTCCTTTGAAAGAGCAATCTCTGTTGTTTCGTGGACCTCTACTTTTTGGCCTGTCTCCATTGTCCTCTGATATCACTCAAATTAATCCGTGAACAATTTTTCTTTCAAATAAGAGGATCAATTTTAGTACTTATGGATCAAATCCACAAGAAGCCTGAGCACACAATAGACTAGATGTGTTATGATTAAGCTAGGCAGTAAATTGTAAAGTAGTAAACAATAATGACTAAGCAGTTGGTTTATAAACAATAAGAATAAATATCTAGGCTTAAGGTTTTAGGCAATATAATTATGATATAAGATGCTAAGGTGTGTGATAAACCGTCATAGAACTCAAATGCAATAGTAAGATATTCAGCTCTCGCTGCGAGTCTAATCAAATGACTAAGTCTTTGTTCTGATTGTCGAATGTGAACAAGGAGTGAATGTCGATCGATACTATAGTATGAGTGTCGATCAATAATTTTGTAGGAAAGCGTTAACGTTCTAATCGATATGTTCACTAGGTTAACCAGACCAACCGTCACATGTATCTAACAATCTAGCTCAGCAAAATTAATTTAGGTAATGAACCTACTGCTGTAGTTATCAATATTCTAGGCTCAAGGTTCTAGTTAGCTAGTCTAGAACACAAGCAATAAGCATAATTCTGATGAAGAATCCTAGAAAAAATGTATCATCAATTCATATAAACCCGAATAGAACCCTAAATCTAACAAGGGAAACTACTCATGATTATGCGAATCATAACAATAATCTGAATAAAATGCATATATAAATAGAGTAATAAAACTAGAGTTCCAATATAAATCTTTGAAGGAGTCGTGATATTCTATCAAAAACTACTAAAAACCCTACAATAATATGTTGTGGTAAAAAGAATAAAAAAGATTGTATCTTACCTAAACAATGGGCAAACACAAAAATAATAGGTATTAGGTCAGCCAAGGGTAGTCTTGTAATATGTTGAACTTCTGGGCTTCAAGTCGGTCACAAAAAGTCACCCAACTACTCACTTCAATGTCGATCGATAAAAAGAAGGTAGTGTCGATCGACACTTCTCCTGGATCTCGACTCTGACTTATGATTTCTTCAACAACTATGAGTTTCTTCATCATTAAGCTCCAAAATACTCCATAATCTCCACATTGCTCCCAACATACCTGGACCAGAAAACACTTTAAAATAAAATCCAAACATATATAATAGACTCTAAAAAGCACATATACTACGGATGAAAACTGGTGAAATCCATAGTATATCAACTCCCCAAGAATTATCCTTTGCTTGCCCTCAAGCAAAACATAAAACAATCATTTAAAGAGGTTTGAGAACACAGAGACTCACACAATTTTTAAACTTTACTACCTTTACCTCTAAAATTTTGCAAGACACATCAGAATGCTACCAACTTCAGGGGCATTTCCATGTACTAGACCTTAGCTCCGCGACCAAACCTTCCAGCCCACTGCTTAGCTGATGCCGCCTAACTAACCCCTTTATTGACTTCATTTATGCAAATAAATGTGTAGGTTGAATCTAGGGAATATCGATCAAAGGACACATGGACTCTTACCTCAGCACACATTTAGCTTCTTTGATCTCTTTCCTCTCTATCCTCTCTTTTTTTTTCTTTTTCTTTTTACTCTCTTCTCTTTTCTGAATATTTTTCTTTTTCTTTTTTTATTAATCCAATGAATCAGTGATGCTGATGTAGTCCGTCTTGCTCATCTTCTTTTTTCTTTCTTTTGACAAAGTGTAAGCGAGTAATAGGATCATCGGTAATGTACCTACCCTCGCTTCCAACGATGTGTGATCATTCCTTTCTAAATTAGAACAATTAGGTCATAAGAAATATTCCTACGCCTCTGCATCTTTCAGGAAATCGTCTCAATCTTTTTCTTTTCAAGATGCCGAAGAGAGATGAGAGACGGGAACCATAAACACACATATTTTACCTTTCAGACTTGCAGAAGGAATCCGATCCAGTTTATACCAAGCCCCAAAACAAGAAAGTTTAGTTGATTAAAGTTGAAAGTCAACTTTGGTTCCTTCAGACTTTCTCAACTAGCATGAATGTAATTAGCAAGTGATCCACTTTGGTGCTTCAATTCAGTACGCCCTGCAATCAATAACCTCAAAAAATGATGCTAGAGAGTGGTTAGATAATAAGTAAAAATTGAAAAGTCCATCATCCCCTTCTTGACTCTATAAAACTCTTTAAAAAACATATACATCCAAAGCTCAAAATAAAACACAGTATTATTAAAACCTCTCCCACACTTAAACAACATTTTCCCCAATTTTATACATTTAAAGATTGGTGGGAAATAAATAATAAGGACGAAATTTAACAAGGAATAAATAGAAAACCTTCTTGCTGATGGTGAGTGTCGATCAACACAGTTAAGTGGAGATCGATCGATGCTCGTGATGCTTTGTCGACATTGATCAAGTGTCGATTGATGCTCGATGTAGACTCGGCTTCTTGAGTCTTTTTTTACCTGAAATAAAATAAACACGCAATATCAGTAAATGAAAATTAAAACTAATTTTAAACTTACGAAATGGGTTATCAAGCGCTTTTTATAGTCTTTTGCTTGACGTTTTGGATGTTTATGGCTAGTATGGGGGGTAATGGAACACTTGTTGGAAACACAAGTATCCACATCTTCTTTGCTCATCTCAAACGAGGTGCCTACAAAGCTTTTAATGGCGTATTCTCCTCTGGTTTTCTGCTCTTCCTCTCTCTGAATGATCTCATGTGTATAATCCACTTTCAGATGCAGTTCTTCCATACACCTACTTAACCATCCAATGCTGTTGTTGAAAGGGAAATAAATGACATCAATCTTCATGTAGAACTCATCAAGCATCCTTTCCTGAGCTGTATTATTGTCAGCTATCATCTCTTCAACTTGAACTTTCAAGTAGATTTCAGATGCTGGACGACATGGAGGTGTAAGGTGGGATCCAGGCAGCTGGAAACATCCATTATACTCTGGTAGACTCAAATAACAGCCTCCCTTACTATCTGCCATCTCAAATATTGCTCTCATATCTTCCTTTGAAACATTGATGATCCTTCCATCCTCAGCCCGTGCATTTCCCTCTTCATCTCTGTAGACTCCATGCTCATCTAGTACTATGAAACTGACTTTTTAAGGTGGAATGGATGTTTCAATCAAGAAAGTCTCTCGATAGTCCGGAGTCGCAGAGGTGTCGATCGACGTTGGTGGCTGGGTATCGAACGATGCTGAGGTTGTGTGTTGATCGATGCCTCACCATGTTCTTCATGTTCTGCGCCAAAATCAGAATAGCAAATTGCCACGAATCTTTGATCATCTCCTATCTCAATGTAGGGCATGTTTCCCATGACCACTGGAACATGGTCTCAGAAATCAGTCTCACTGATGAGTGAGAGATACAACATGTTTGTATTCATATCACAAGCAGATCCTACAATATTCATAAAGGCTCTCCCAAGTAATAGAGAAGAATTCCAGTCTATCTGAATATCCATAGCATGAAAATCCTTTAGATCTAGGGGATTGCCGATTTGTACCTGAAGGGTTTTGACAATCTCTCCTAAATTTACCTTGGAGCAATCCAAAAAGGTGAATAAATCACTAGAATGTTCAATCTTCAGACTCAGCTGCTCAGCCATCACTCCGGGCATAATACTGACTGAAGAACCCGTGTTGCAGAGTGCATTAAGATAGCTGTGACCTCCAATCATTCATGGAACCATGAATTTCCCAGGTTCACTCTTCTTCTTCAATGTAATCCTTTGTTTCATCTTATCTCTTATCTGATGGAACATACTCTCAATGTCCTCTTCTGTCTCTCTACTCTCTGTAAAAATCATTCAGAGTCTATGGATTCACTAAGCATCATCGAATGGCATGCCCACTGGGATACCCATAATCCTCTTAGTGAAACTACCCATATCTTTCTTATTAGATTCTCTCTTAAGATGCTTAAGAACCTTGTTCTTCTTCTTCTTCTTAGAAGTTTGCACCTCTGTAGCCTGCTCAACAATCATAGGCTCTGATGCATCTTCCGTTTCCAAATTGGTTTCCACAGTTGGCTTTTTGATATATGAGATGAGTGTCTTGAAGCATTCAGACGCTCCACATAAATACTTGGCAATCGAACTCAGTAAGTCACCGGTAGGTGTCGATTGATGCTTGCTGTTTCAGATGAACCTACAGACTCAGATCAGGGGTATCTGTGACACCTCTGATCTGGTCTAAGTATAAGTTGACGCAACCGGCCGTTAAACAATCAACCAAGAACAAGCATAGCCAATCAGTAGTAACTTAAACCAAACCGAGAAGCCATAATGTGTACCTCAATGCTTATCCCAAATTTCCTGGAATAGATCCAGGTACCTTAGGCTAGTATCCTAAGTACACATATTCTATTATGTACAACCTGAGGCTTTGTAGCCTGACCGAGTAATACCTAATAGTTGGTTCGCACAAATATGGACTTATATCATATGGAGCCTGTATTTTAAAAACATTCTTTATACAATATATACTTATTCATTCAAAAGCATCTTACACAATGTTATAGATTAACCTCGAGGTTTTCGGTAACAAACTTTATACATAAGATATATCAAAATGACTTTGCAAGGATAATAAAACTACCGCTGGCTAATGTTTTTCCTTCCCGTCCTAGAGTAAAGGTCTCCCGCGTACTGGTTACCTGCATATCTGATATAGCCTATTTATTACTAATTTTAGGCCATGTTTTAGGATCTATTTAGGGTCTATTATTTGTGTCTAGGATATATTTTGGAGTATTTATAGGTCCAGGAACATTTTGGAGATATATGGAGATACTTGGAGCTTTTGGAGCATTTAGAGGAGAAGAATCCATAGCTGACTATTTTAGGAGTCGAAGTACAAGACCTTCATCGATCGACGACACAACCTTGGAGTCGACCGATGATAAAAGACCAACGTCGTTAAATGCTGCACACTTGCCATCGATCGACATAAAATTCGCAGACAGCCGATTGAAAAGCCCAAGTTTAGAAGATAAATGACGAGAATACCTTGGAGGAGTTTTGACCTAAGTTTTAGGGTTTTTATATTTATGCTTATGTATTTAGAGAAAAAAGAGTGTGCAAGTGCCAGTAAGGCTTGACACAACTTACATAGCTTTATAGTTCTAGCATTTTAGGGGAGAAGATTCATAACTCCTTAGAGAGATTTGTATTGCCCCAGTATTTTAGCTATGCTTTATATTCAAACTATTGTTCTTTCTTTGATTACGTCTGAGTAGACATTAACTAGATTTAGGGTTGAATGATAGCAATCATGGATAAGCCCAAAGGTAGGATTGCTAGTTAAGTTAATATCTATCAATTGAGTTGTGCTTAATGCTTGCATTCTAGAGTAGCTAACTAGGATCTCGAAAGTAGAACATGGACGACTATGAGAGTAGGCTATGTGCCATAATAGAATCCATTGAACTAGGCTGCTAGGCGCATGCGAGAGCTGGTCTAATAAGTCTGGTGGACTTATCAAATCTCATTCACACTTCCTTCTGATTTCACCGTCGAGCGACATCAGGCCTTAGCCGTCGATCGATGATATTTCTTTTTGCTCGCATATGCGAGTTGAAGTTAAAAGGGTCATAATAGTTAATATTTGAGTTCTAGTATATTTACATATATGTGCTTCCTATCACTACAATCCATTATGCTTGAAACCCTAGATCTAGCATATTTACATTTGTATCTAATTAGTTTATTAGAATACTTCCATATTTGCATATTTCTATATTTGCATTATTAACATATTTTCATATTGCATCTCTACTTCTTGATAAAGAATATTTACTTAACTGATTGTTTGCCACCAATATATATATTCACCTAGCTTAATCTTTAGAAATAATAAATCTATTGTGTGCCATTGCTCTATGTGGATTCAATCCCTAAGTACTACACCTGATCTCTTTTGGCAAGAGTAATATTTGTGTGTTAAGACTAGAGTTAATTTGATAGTTGCCGGGGAGCACCGATCGCCATTAGATTTAATTTTTAGGATTTAGTCTAGGTTTGTTACCACTTTCAAGTTACTAATTTTTTTTTTCAGGTGCATGCAAAGAGACACCATGAGCAATAAAGGACAAGAATTACTATTCTCTGACCCCGATAAACTTGAATGTACAATTTGAAAGAAAGACGACAAGCATCGATCGCCATCACCTACACCGTGTCGACCGACACTTCTTTACGGACATCATCAACCGACATCAGAACTCGAGCATCGACTGGCACTGATCATATAGCGACGATCAAAAAAAACTTACCTGCATCGATCGACAGACGCATACGAGTTCAGATGGTGGCGACTTTAATATTGACTAGGGATGAGAATGGGAACCTGCATGACCAAGACGGTCATCAGCGTAATGCAGCATGTCCAAAGATAGACGATCAGGGGGCTATTATCCCTGATATAGAAGCAGAAGCAGACGCTGCAGCATCTCAACCTGAAGCTAATGCCCAAGCTGCTCAAAGAACACTGGATAACTACAACCGTCAAGACCAGTTCTACGCCAACAGATCCGTCATTCGACCTCCAACTTTTTAGAGGAGTGATTTTCAAATCAAGCCCGCCTTTTTCGGACTTGTAGCACATACACCTTACCATGGGTTACGACATGAAGACCTTATGGATCAGCTGGAGCGATTTGAGGATCTAATGATTGCTATCAAAGCCAATGGAGTCCCGGAAGACTATCTCTTTTGTAAGCTTTTCAGGTACTCACTTGCTGGAGAAGCTTCATATTGGCTCAAGAAGTTACCACCATGATCCTTGACATCCTAGAATGAAATCAAGAATGCTTTCTTGCGTACTTCTTTGACGACGCAAGAGCAGAAGATCTGAGGAGAAAAATTGGTACTTTTTCACAAGAACCCTTAGAATCTTTCAAAAACTCCTGGATCAGATTCAAATCATACCAAAGAGATTGTCCACATCATGGGTTCAATGAAGTGGAAATTCTCAGAACTTTCTTTAGAGGTATTGGATTATAGTACCAAATGACTTTTGACACAACTAGTGAGGGAAATTTCAGCACTAGGAATCCTGAAGCAGCTACAAGGTTGATTGAGAATCTAGCATCCAGCAACAGCACCAAGAACACAGACTTTGAAAGAAAGAAATCAACTCCAACTATGAGAAATGATCAGATTGAAGAGGTCAAGGCACAATTGGATAGTGTTTAGAAATTCTTCAGGAAGCAGGTCACTTTTGCAGAAGTAGAAGAAATAGAGTCTGGAGATGATGCGATTGAAGAAGAGGATGTGAACTACATTGATGGGAATGGTTTCCAGAGACAAGGGAATCCATGTTTCAACAGGAACTCCTATGGGAATGGTCAAAGGAGTAGCTTTAATCAGGGTTTACAGCGAAAACCCTTCAACAACAACAGAACTTATGTATCTTCTTACTACCAAAATCCTCCTCCAGAGACTCAAGAAAGCAAGATTGAAGCAATGGGTGACATAGTTTTAGAGGGACAACAGAAGATGACTGTGGATTTCAATGAAAAGATAGATGGGCTGTACCTCAACCTCAACACCAACTTTGAAAATCTGAACACCCATGTGAAGAAACTGGAGAATCATGTGTTGCAAACAAGTGAGACCATTAGGAGGCATGATAGCCTGATCAAGGAGAAAATGGAGGCTAGACAGAAGCACCACGTCAATGCATTGATTGATGATGATTTTTGGCAGAAAGTTAAAAGGGAAAGACTCTAAGAAGAAGATTTTTGTGTGGAAAGTTCGATGTCATTCGGCAGTTCGCATCGGTGTCGATCGACATCAAGAAATGAGCATCGATCGACAGCGAATCCTGCAGCATCAATAGCTTCGTGTGAATCGAAAAACATCAATCGACACCTACACGAGAAAATTTACTGACATAGAGATAGATGAATCGATCGACAATGCAACCTGAGCATCAATCGACATATGAGAAATCCGGTTCGAATTCCAAGCGTCGTTGCAAATTTGATTGTGCACCAACCAGAACGGTTTTAGAACAGAATACTGACACATCTGAAAGTATGGATCTTGATAGATAAGATGAGGGACACTCCAAGAGGAAGCAAAAGATACCCAAATATCTACACAGAGAAGCCAATGAAAAGAGAAGGATAGCTTTACCAAAAGAGTTTTCAAAATTTCTTTAGATACTCCTTTTGATGAAGCTTATTATACTAACAGGTTGTGGACGTTTTTCAGGGAAACAAGGGCGACAAACGATGATATAGAGGTCATGTTCAATCATTTCAGTGAAAAGATGAAACAGATGACCTGTCTGAAGAAGAAAAGTGATCCTGGGAAGTTCGTAGTTCCATGCTGTATCAAGGGCAATAAATACCCCAATGCGCTCTATGATACTGGATCATCAGTGAGCACTATGCCAAAAACTATGGCAGAGGAGCTGAACCTGAAAGTGGAACCCTCCAATGACTCTTTCATATTTGTAGACTGCTCAAAGGTGAACTCAGGAGGGATGATAAAAGTTGTTCCAGTGCAGATTAACAACACCATAGTTCCAGTAGACTTCCACGTGATGTACATCATGATATATTGGAATTCTTCACTACTACTTGGGAGAGCATTCATAGCTACCATGGGAGCTATTTACGATATGAAATTAAACAGGTTGTATCTATCTCTAATTGATCAAAATATATTTTATGAAACTGTCAAGAATAAGAACAAGGCTACTCTGATTGAATTGTGTGATGATGGAGAACTTGTGGCCACATGCTTCTGTGATTATGACTTCAATGAAGAGTCGGAACATGGAGCATCAATCGATACCCAACCCAGAAAATTGATCAACGCGCTTGCAGTTCAGCAATTGGTTGACACCCACCCTTCGTTATCAATGAACAATCATACTCCAGAACCGATCAATAACTGCCACACAGAAGGTGATTACAACACAGCCTACCCCGAGTACGACAAAGACTACAAAGAAGAAGAGTAATCGAGTATCGTGGTATTGCTATGGAAGAGGCTGGTGTTTATCACATTTCCCATCGACTCAGGAAATTGACATCGATCAACGGTAACCATACTCCATCAATCGATACTGACCAAAAAGCAGCATCCGAACCAGATTTAGCTGCAGAACGTGACAAGGAAAATGGTTATCTACAACCAGATGAGTTCGGTATCATGAGAAATCCATACAGTCACGCAAGAGCTATGGATGGCATACAATTAAATGTCACGAGGGAAGATATTGCAGACATTCTTGCCATGGCTAATGGAGCTGGAAACCTTTTCACGCAACAGTTTGGTTATTGAGCATCGATCGATGATCACCATACACCATCGATCGACACACATCCAATGTGCGAAGGATACGATGAAGATTACAGATAGGAAGTGCAGATTGAATATCGCGGTCTGGCATCAGAAGAGGCTGGCTGGGTGATGAACGCGAGAGTGGATAGTCAAGCATCGATCCCCGACTACTCTTGGCCATCGAACGAAATCAGACGAGAACCAGAACACGAACTTGGAACAGAAGATACAAATATTGGTAATCTTATATCAGATGAGTTCGGAATTTTCAGAGACCCAGGGAGATGTGCACGGGCTCTTTGTGGGAGAATCCTACATTTATCTAAGGAGGATGTAGCAGATGCTCTTATTATGGCTAATGGATCGGGTAATATATTTGGACAGCAGCAGCAGCCATAAATCAACACACATCATACAACATTGTTCGACATCGAGGAGCAGAAGAACGAGCCGATCCGTAATGTTCCATACACTCCAAACATCCTAGATCGATCGAGAGCAACCACTGAGCATCGATTGTCAGACCCTTTCCAGAGGTACACAAATTTTCGTTCTTCGGATGCCTACAACTTTCCACCATCGATAGACAGCAACATCAAGTCATCGATCGAATGGCGTTTCCAGCAAGGTACGAGAGCTTTCCATACTGAGGGCAACATACTCTTCCGCTGGGAAAATAAAGATGAGTATGACATATATACATAGAAGAGAATGGTAATGCACGAGCTACAAACGGAAGAGTAGTGAATGTGCAAGCTGAAACATCAGAGCAGTTCTAGAGGGAGCTAATCTGTTTGAGCAGAGCTACATACGTTTACCAGAATATGCAACAAAGATCGCTATGTCTATGAAGGATCAAAGGACATACCTCATAGATGAGATTGATGATATTATGCATAAGATCTACAGAGCTCAAGAGATGTCACTGGATGATTTCTACAAGAGGTTGGATGATGTCTACTATCCTATAGACAACTGCTTTAATGGTTTGACTGTACGCATGGATGAGATGAAGCAAGATTTGGATACTGTTCAGAGACAGTATGCGATTGGGTCAGACGGACTGTCATCGATCGACGACAACATAAGACCATCAATCGACACTGAAGACAACAAACAGAAGACGACAACATAAATAGAATTGGGAGATAGGTTTGATGAGATTGGTTTTTCTCAGAGCCTGATGAAGGAAGATACTTCTCAACAATTGGAGGATTTATCAGAGACTACAGCTGCCAGACTTAGAATGCTACAATGCAGTATTGAGAAACTACAAGAGGGAATGCATTCAATGTAGTTTGCTAGAGCAGTTACAAGGAATGAGAAAGAGAGAGGAGATGAGGCAATAAGGAGCTTCATTGGTACATGGTTTCGAAAGAGCAAAGAAGATGTAGACGCTTATCTTCCAAGTATTGATCCAACTCCATACTAGTCAGAGAGTTCACAACGTTGAGCTTAAGACTATAACCAAACACTGAGTGGGAGGCAACCCACTGTTTAGTAAGTTTTTTTTACTTATACTACTATTTATTTTGAGTTTTACTTTGTTTTATAGATTTTTTGAGTCCACCATCGAGTGAAACCATAGAGGGACCATCAGTCGACATTGGATCGCGACCATCGATCGACCACACACGCCTACCATCGATCGATACTCTTTTACAGAGTCTGGTATCGAGTTTTCTACTTAAAATATTTACGTATGATTTAATGTTTCCTAACCAATCCGGGACGGATTACACTATGTTTCCTAACCAATCCGTGACGGATTACATTGAGGACAGTGTAATTTAAGTCTAGGGGAGGTTTGCTAATGTTATTTGATTTGTTTTGAGCTTTATTTACTATATATATAAGTTTTTCAAAAAGTTCTATTGAGTCAAGAAGCGGATTATGATTAAGATTTATTATTCACTAACCACACTTTAGCACCATTTTTAGAAGGTTGTTTGCAAAGATTACTAGAGATACCAAAATGGATCATCTTGCCACTATATCACACTTGCTTAGAAATTTTCAAGGAACCGAAGCTGATTTCCAACACTAATCCTGACATTATTTGCTTGCTTTGGGGCTTGGTATACATTGGATCGAATTTCTTCTGCAAAGTCTGTAGGTACAAGTCATTGCACCTTCGGTTCCCTTCTCTCTTTCTCTTCAGCATCTACCTAATAGCTTAATAGATTGAGATGACTTCCCGAGATGCAGAGGGGTAGGTACATTACCTATGACCCCATTATTCTAATTCAGAGGAACGATCACACATTGTTGGAAGCGAGGGGTAGGTACATTACCGATGACCCCACTATTCGCCTACAACTCAGCCCAAAAATCAAACGAAAAAATAAAAATAAGAAGAAAAGAAAAAAAAAGAAAAGAAAAAGAAGAAGAGAATCGAAAATGAGATGGCAAGATGGACTATATCAGCATCATTGTCCATTAAGTTTGAGATCTAAAAAGATTCAGAGAGAAAAGAGGGAATAAAGGAATCAGAGAAGACTTTGTACCTAGTTGTTCAGATACTTGCAGAGGTAGAGTCCATGTGTCCTTTGATCTATACTTCCAAGGTAAAGTCTACACTTTCATTTTATGCAAAGAAATGAAATCAGTAGAGGGGTGAGTCACACTAGTATTTGCTAAGTTGTTGGTAGACTGGATTTGGTTGCTATACTAGGATAGAGTATATAAAGCTTCTCTGTGATTGACTTGATAGGATGTGGTTGCAACACAGTAAAGTGACAGTTATACTTAGACATTATTTGAGTCTCCGCTTTTCAAAACCTCTTTCACAGGCTTTGTTTGCTTGGGGACAAGTAAAATGTTAAGTCTGGGGGAGTTGATATAGCCTATTTATTACCAGTTTTAGGCCATGTCATAGGCTCTATTTAGGGTATATTATGTGTGTCTAGGATATGTTTTGGAGTATTTACAGGTCCATGAACGTTTTGGAGATATATGGAGATACTTGGAGCTTTTAGAGGAGAAGAATCCGTAGCTGACTATTGGAGGAGTCGAAGTACAAGAATATCGTCGATCGATGACACAACCTTAGAGTCGACCGATGATAAAAGACCAAGGTCGATCGATGCTGCACACTTGTCATCGATCGACATCAAATTCGCAGACAGCCGATTGAAAAGTCCAAGTTTAGAAGTCAAATGACGAGAATGCCCTGGACGAGTTTTAACTTATGTTTTAGGGTTTTTATATTTATGCTTATGTATTGAGAGCAAAAAGACTATGCAAGTGCAGACAAGGCTTGACAAAACTTACGTAGCTTTATATTTCTATGTTTTTAGGGGAGAAGATTCATAACTCATTAGGGAGATTTGTATTGGAACACCAATATTTTATCTATGCATTATATTCAGACTATTGTTCTTTCTTTGACTATGTCTGAGTAGTCATCAACTAGATTTAGGGTTGGATGATAGCAATCATGGATTAGCCCAAAAGTAGGATTGATAGTTAAGATAATATCCATCAACTGAGTTGTGCTTAATGCTTGCATTTTAGAGTAGCTAACTAAGATCTCGAAAGTAGGACATGGACGACTACAAGAGTAGGTTTTGTGCCAGAATTGACTCCATTAAACTAGGCTGTTAAGCGCATGCGAGAGCTGGTCTAATAAGTCTGGTGGACTTATCAAATCTCGTTCACACTTCCTTCTGATTTCACCGTCGATCGACATCAAGCCTTAGCCTTCGATCGATAGTCTTTACTTCTGCTCTCATAGGAGAGTTGGAGTTGAAAGGGTCAGAATAGTTAATATTTGAGCTCTAATATATTCACATATCTGTGCTTCCTATCTACTATAATCCACTAGGCTTGAAACCCAAGAGATAACATATTTACATTTGCATCCAGTTAGTTTGTTAGTATATTTCCATATTTGCATATTTCCATATTTTCATTATTAGCATATTTCCATATTGCATCTCTACTTCTTGACAAGGAATACTTACTTAACTGATTGTTTGCGACCAATATATTTATTCACCTAGTTTAATATTTAGAAATAAGAAATCTATTGTGTGTCATTGCTCTCTGTAGATTCGATCCCTAAGTACTATACTTGATCTCTTTTGGCAAGAGTAATATTTGTGTGCTAAGACTAGGGTTAATTTGATAGTTAATTTTTTAAGATATTCATACACTGAAAGAATAATAAAAACACGCATGTCATTATCAAATGAGTCATGAGTAACTAGTTTACTCTGTGAGTCTAATCCTGCAGCCCAACACATATAAATAATATCCCGAGCAATCAACTCTAGTTGTATGCAGTGAAAATACATTCCATAATTATTATAAATATATATAAGGCCTAATATTCCATCAATGTGAATCTTATCTTAAACTTCACCTCCACGACACCCGCCATTCACTCATACTTAGTACTATATATATAACTCAACCCAGAAAACCACCAAGGCTAACCAAGCCTATCGCGAAAAAACATCACCATCATCGCGATCAGATATTCGAAGACTAAACATCTAACGCTGCATGCATTTACATGGCCACCATAGTGCAACCCCATCATCGTGTCTTCGTGACCTTGTTCCATATCGCAGGACCAATTCACGGTAATGCGGGGACATTAGGAAGAGTGAATATGATAAAACTTCATATGATTCTATACAAGTACTAAGGCTCGGGAAAACAGTAAAGAATTATTACTAGTAATTCTTAATTGTTTACACAAGGTAAACACTTCAGAGTTAAAAATGATTACGAGACAATACTTAATAAATCAACCATATTCATCGTGCAATCCTGCTATACTCATTGATAACTCATCAATCATCTATGTAGACTTACCTATAAATCTATGAGATTGGCTAAGGACGACTAGACACGAGCTTAATCTAATCACACTCCACTTCCGGTACATTTCAGATTTAGAATGATCAGAAGGACGATTCCGGCTGATCTGACCACTCTCCTTGACCATCTGAATTCAAACCAAGAGACTAAATAGCTCCAAATATCGACTGGACTGGTAGCTTAACTCCTCAACCAAGTACTGAGAGTACACAGTTCTGTGGATGGGATCAAGTGGAAGCTTAAGTCTTCACTCATCCATTGTTCTAAAACATAACAGTTCGGATCATAGGATCACTAGTCCAACAAAATAGTTCAAGGCTAAACAATTCACTAAGCTCGGTCAGTTCAGCTATGCTCCTACCAATTCAGTTAAATTCAGACTTGATAAGTACGTGAAAAGTCCAGACCATAGACAGCTCGGCTCAAATCAGTTGAAGACCATATCAAATCTGTTCGGTTCAAAACATCCGTATTCCAACAATTTGGTTCAACCTAAACAACTAAAATCAATTCAGTTCAAGGTAGGTTCTACTCATTCTAGATCAGATCAGCTCATTTCAGAAATATATGGTGTAGGACATGATCAGTTTAGTTCAGCTTAGGTCTAGACAGTTTCCATCAGTTAGCTAGCGGTTTACAGAAAATTAATTCAAACCGAAACTAACAAACTGAACCATAACAAAATATTAGACAAGTGATCCCACCATGACCTGAGTTAAACATAAACTGTTCTGATCATATACTGACTGAGGCAAGGAGGTGAAGTTTACCCAAAATCTAAACCGTTGGATGAACTCAGATGGTTTTCCTCTCCAAGGTAAAAGAAAGATCAAGGTTTGATCAAAAAGAAAGATCAAGGTTTGATCATGATCTGAACCTAACTATGTCTAGGGTTTTATTTAAAAAAAAAGCTCACCTTCTTATCTCCTCACAGAAACAAACTGATCAAGGATTGAAGATCAAATCACCAACAATTTTTCTTGACTTAAATTTTCTGACTTTTCGCACTGAATATTTTGTTCTTCTTTCCCTCTTTCTCTCTGAAAATTCTCTGGAATTTTATTTTGTTTCTGGACGTGGTAAAGCAGTTCGAGGAGGGTTAGATACACTCTGTGGTTACTTCACCTGAGGGTTTAGCTCATGACAAAGCTTTGCCTAGAGAAGACAGCTGCCGACCTGCTTCATCATCTGCAGCATAATGTCCTTTCCTTCCCCTGCAGCAGTTTCCAGCCAATCATAAATAATTTAGAGAGGAAGCAAGCAACCAGGCGCTTGTGAATTCCATGTTCCATTTACTACAGAATCAAGCAAGCAGGAAGGTCCACAACATGTGACTCGATTACTGATCAATCAGCTGAGAAGGTGAAATACATGATGGGTCAGAATTATTTGGGAAGCTGGTCGCTAAATCTGAATAATTTTTTGACCAAATGTTCGTCGTCCATTAATACCCCTCCTGCGCTCGGAAATACTCTTACAGCTTGATGATTTCGACCATAATTAATACTCGACCAGAAATATCAAGGATAGGTCTTTCGGCCACAAGAAAGTCCCGTCAAGATAGTAATTCACTGGTCGATTTTATTTTTATTCTGGTAGAACCAACTCCAAACTGGTCATGCAGATTTTTTTCTCGACCAAAACCTTATCCGGTGGTGAGTATTGCATTCTTCCCCCCTCAAAAGAATTCGTTCCCTAATTCTCAAAACATAGCTGTACCCAATTTATAGGACACTGGATTCTCTGCAAGGAGTTCGGGATGTCAGCTGTAAAGTTATCTTCATCTACCCATATCAAAACAACTCATGGCTGGTCCCCCCAATTACTTGGACTTATAAAATTTCCCGATCCTCCAATCATCTGATACGATATTCACCCTTCCGCAAAGGACCGTTATGATTGGCTAGATTTGTTTGCAAATTTTCTGGTTTCAGCAGTCTTATCATAATGTATCAGATATAACCTTATGCAACATCAAATCACAGATTAACAAATGCATATCTAAAAAATCTCTAGTCAACAGATAACCTTTCCAACTCTTGTCAAAAAGTCGGTATGAACCTAATGACATATTTTCGGATTTCTCAACTTTTCTAAAATGTTCTTTTCTTTACCGTGCAGCCACTTCCATGAAGAATCAAATTCATCACTGCTACACAACTCTTGTCAGCTACTGTCTGCATGCTTCTATTGACAGCCTTGGCTTTCTGGATACCATCACTTCTCAAACATTTATATCTGCCTTCCTCCCATATCAACAACATGGAAATGTGGAACTTTAGGTGATGTGCAATATGTGAAGGTAAAATCTCGGGTATGGTCAATGTTAATTTGATTAACCGTGCAACAATCAAACAAAAACATGCACGATCAATCACACTAACATGATTCAGAACAAGGGTGCTACTATCAAATACACACACACCCATTCCAAGAATGACCTCCCTTACAATATTCAGTACACTTATGATCTATCTGAGGCCCTCTTCATAATCTTATGAGCAACTCAAATTCCTCTGATGTTTCCCATAGCCAAATTTTGGTATTGTTGCTTTCTGACTTCCTTCTTCTGACCAGAAACTATAGATCCGACAACGCTATCCATCTCAAGCTTGATTCACCAACTAGATACTCTTGGACAAAAATGTCAGACTTTATGTATTTATAGATCCTCTAAAATATTAACAACCATGGGATTCCCATATTCCTTATGTCATACTTTTTTCTCGCACTCTTCAATCTTCCTTAGGGTTCTTTTCACATCTCTTTTCTAGTCAGTAAGCTTAACTTTAGGTAGGACTTGGGTTCCATTTCCCAGGGTCTCCGCTTTCTGAACTTGTACATGACACAGTCCTCATACTAATATGTGCAATTCTGTATATTCAGTTCCTCCCATGATTTCCTTAAGTTCTCATTCTTCAACAAAGTTTCTTTGATTCAAATGAGTAAGACATCTTAATTTACTACTTGCAATCTTGAAGGCTCTCCATTCTCTCTATATTAGCTAGAAAAATCAATCATTTCAGATATTGCTTCATGATTATTTAATTCCTTCTCAATCTCGACATCAAATTTCTCCTTCCCCAAAGCATGATCAACTGCATTTTTTTTTTTAGGGCTTCTTGGATCAGTGAACACTTGCATCCCATCGTCTTGCATCACACACACCTAAACCCACACACAATGCCTCCATGAAACTGTATATGGGGGGCTAGGCTCCTGCACAACTAATATATATCACCTCAACCGGCGATATGGTTTCAAACTCTTGAACAAACTTCTGATGGTAACCTGCCAATCCAAAGAACTTTGAATCTCAATAACAAAGATAGTATACGACCATTAAGTAATAGTGAAGACCTTTTCTAAATCTGCAACCACTCATAGTTCCAACTTGCTAACTAAGGGATCCAACTTCCCATGTGGTGCAGATTAATTTACCCCAACTTGAAGCATCCATCGAACGTTCTTGAAACAAGTTGCACCTTGAAACCGATCTTAATACCTCATTAATTCTAAGACATGGATATTTTTCCCTTATGGCCAAGCCAATGATTCAACTACTGCTGAACATAACCAGAAACTTTCGTCCTTCTTCTTTACCATTAACATGAGTACTCTTCACAACAAAGCTCAAGGTCGAACAGAACCTTTAAACAAATCTTCTAACTGCAACTTTAACTCGGCCAGAACGACTTGGAAAGATGCCTAAGCTATTGCAATGAATCCAAGTTAACCAAAAATAATGAACATGTTACTTCTAGATGTGGACAATCCTTCCAGCGCCATAAAAATATCTCTGAATTCTCTGATTATTGGTTTGTCTTTTACACTATGCTCCTTTTTATCTTCTACTTCCCCAATGGTCATGATAATGGAATACATTACTTCACCTTTTCCCACAAGGTTTTAAACTCTCCAGAATGATATGAGGTGATGCTCCAACACTTAGTAAAATACCACTGTAGGCCAACGGTGGCTGGTCTTCTTCCAAAGACTTCTTTCCAACATCCTAACTGAGCTCGATAACGAGATAGCGAATCTCACTCTAGATAGAAATATACTACTCCAATGGAAGTACTTAAGAATGGGGAAGGCATACTATAACTTTAAATGGTATCAAGTACTTCCAGGAATAAGAACGGTATACTTGAATTCACCCAAGGAATCCGCCCAAAATCTATGACACCACTCGGGAACTACAACTATGTGTTGTTCTCTACTAAACACAATATGGGCGGAAAATTCTGTCCATAAACAAGGTCTTTAATGACACCTTGATCCCATATTCACTTATTTATTCAATCATTCATACGTTTTTAAAATGCACACAACACACAATGGGATAATAAGCAAACATGTGATTGGATCTTTCAGGGGTTTTGACGGTCTAGGAAACTAGAAAATGTTGGCTCTACGAAAATAGCCTAACACTTGGATAAGGACTAATGGTAAGGAAATCAAACAAGTTCAACAGGTGGTACCCCAAGTATGGAGTACGAGAATGGGTAACTTCATGGGCAAGGCTAGAATAACATCCTTACTCTTCAGAGTAACCACCAAAGTGCAAATGACGTTAACGATCCAGGATCCCCCACACTTGAAGAATGAAGACCATACTGTCCGGGCTAGTCACAACCATAAAAAATCTAGGGACTCGTTCATGATCTGATGAAACGTACAACCGAAGTCATCTCCATCCGCTTTCTTGATTCATTACTTGAAACTGACCTTCCATCTGAACCTGATAGCCTTTAGACAGTCAGAGTGGCACGATAAAACTTCCTGGGCAGTAACGGAACAATTGCTCTATTACCCCTATATCTCATGAATCAATCTCCCAAGGACCCAGTGTAATTATAATATTATTTTGATTTATTTTTAACTCGGATATTAAGTTAATTACATATTTACCCTCACTTCTTCTCTCCCCTTTCTCTTTTTTTTTTCTTTCTCTGCAAACTGTTTTGCAATTTCTCTGCGAAAGGTGAAATCGTGGCGATTCAAAGACCAAACTGAGATTGTAATTCTCTCTTGCTCCTTTTTGTTTCTTTTTATATCTTCTTCGGTTAACCCTAAGACTAGATCTGAAAACTAAAAAAACAATCAAATCTGTGGTGACTCAAAACCTGATATAATGATGAAGAAAGTGACGAAAACAGAAAAGAGAAGGTGGAAAATCTACCTGAGATACAGTGGTTGAACCTATGGTTGTGGATCTACAATTCTAGATATTTTGGGGTTTTTGTTTTAAAGTTCTTCATATTCTGGGGGTTTTAGGGTTCATGTTCTTCATTTTAAGGATTTTTGTATGTTTTGTGTTTTTTATTCATTTCATCTTCAGATCTGAATTCAACAGTACTTAATATAACTAGTATAACGATGTACAATACAATATACCTAACATATTAGTAGTACGTAGTATTACCAGTATAACTCAGTAGAACTTGTAAAACTTAGTATAACTAATAAAACTCGGTATATCTAACTCACTTGTAGTACACAATATTACTAGTATAACTAAGTATAACTAGTAAAACTTTGTACAACTAGTATAATTTGGTAAATCTAACTCACTAGTAATACGCAACATATCAAGTATAACTTAGTATAACTAGCAAAACTCAATATAACTAACTCAGTTATACTAATACTTAGTATAACGAAGTAAACCTCAGCATAATAATGTTAAAAATATCATTATAATTTTAAAATTTGAAATTAAAATTTCAAAAACAATTTAGAAAAAAGAGAAAAGGGTAAAATCAGATATTCATATTTGATTAAAGTCATGAGAGCATAGGGGATTTGAGAGGCCCATAGGAGATTGCTCTATAACGTACGGGGGTAGGAGAGCACTTGACCCGACAGTAACACATCTCTTAACATTCACGTAATACTCCACTATCTTCTCAAAGCTCTGAACTCCATGGTCTTTTCTTTGGTCCAAAATAATTGGCTAAGTCCCGAGAAATTCCCTTACGATCCTCAGTTCATCCTCTACACCATAATTGCAGAAGAAGATTCACTCTACCTCATACTTCCTAAAAGAAAGATCCTATTGTAGTCACTCTACAAGATGAATCTCCAATAAGTCCCATGCCTTGGGTTGAAAATACTTCCTCTCCACTTCTTGAAATCTGTCCAAATCGATCTCGCATCTCCGAAGTAATGCTTGACTCTCAACCAACATATCAATACATTCATCTCCAGATAGCATGCTGCCACATCATTCATTTAGTCCTGGAATAATGGGCCACGTCTGTAACACCCCTAAACCGTCCTAGGCCGGACTAACCCGAGACCACCCGAGAATGCAACAAGTATAGCTTGCCGAATCAGATCGACCAAAGATCAAGAACAAATCAAGACCCTCGACCAACCGGTTCCAGTTTTCTATGTCCTCGAGGCCATGGCCTAAGGATTTACAACACATACCACAGACTTTGAGATGTGTCGACCCGGACAAGGTCTATATTATTTAGCACAACAACAACGAATATAAACCTACTTTTATTAATTATAGGTGGAAAGCGTTTTACAAAACAATACATTAAAAAATATCAAAGTTTGCGCGCATGGCCTAGTGCCAAAAGAAAAGTAAATATACATTCAAAATCTAGTCCTTGCTTATGCTTATGCCACTTCAAATCTACACCGGTCGCCTAGCGTTCCGCTCTCTCTAAGCTTCCCACCTACTGGTTACCTGCATAGTAGAGGAGGGGACGAGTAATCGAAATTACTCAGTGAGTTCCAGAAACAAACAAAAACTAACCCTCCCCAGCCCATGCTTAAACAAACAACAAGCAAGCAAGCAATAACAACAATCATGCAAAGCGGAAGATTAAACGTGCAACTACAACAAATGCAATGCAATAACTTAAACATGAATGGAATGCAAAACACTACTACCCCAGTCTCACCCCCGAGACTTAACAACAATCTAGACTCAATCATGGACTCAAAGATACAAAACAAAATACTCAAGTACACACAAAGGATGGAGCCCAAATGCTACAAACATCCCCCAAGATCCCTTCACACCACAGATCCCTAACTCTCCCACTTTGAACACTCCCAACCACAAACACCATAGTCACATCGTTGGAAAACATCACTCCGAAATTGGGCTTCTCCCAATCTAACCCGGGCCGCATCGTCATGCAACGCTCGTCCATGGGTGCGACACACTTTCGCATGACGAGCCGTGGAGAGTAGGTAACTCCACCACTGGAGAAATTGGCTTCTCCCAGTCTAACCCCATGGTCAACATCATCGGAGAATTGGGCTTCTCCCAATCTAACCCCGAGATGGCCACACGTTCTGGTCTAGGTGCAACCAACCAGAATGAGGGAGCTCCGCCTTTAACCTCCATGCAACGCACCTAAAAAAACATGCACAACACACACACACACACACACACACACACTTGCACTAGTCTTGACTGAAACACAAAATACAACCAGCATGAGGGAGCTCCACCTCTAACCTCCATGCAATGCTCGGTCTAGACTTAGTACGAGACGACTCAACAAAAAGACACACTAAAAAACTACCCGGCATAAGAGAGACTCTCACTCAAATCTCTATGTAACCCCAACTACACTACATGCAATGCAACTACTAAACAATGCAACTACAAATTAACAATGCATGCATGTAATCTAACAACCTAACAACACAATGCATGATAAACATGGTATCACCCTTAGATGACCACGTCCACAACAACAAGACAAGCAATGCATAAACACAACTATAACACGCCATAAAGATAAACACTCAAGTATGGGGACTACCAATCTCCCATACACACACACAAACCGCATTTTAGTTCAACTTCAAGAACCATCACGGTTCAAGATCTCCAACCTGCGCACGAACGGTTAGAAACACACAAAAAGTCTTCGGAAACCCACCTGGTTGTATGCCTAGAAAGACTACCCAGAACCTCCTGTTAACTCCCCTAAAATGACTAAAAAGAAGAACCGAAAACACTCCTTAACTCTCGGTTTCTGTCTCTAAACTAACCTCTCTCTCTCTAAGGTGATCACTCACGTTTTGGGATGAAGAAAATGAAGAGGAGGGGTCTGGTAGTTATAGAGAAGGAGGGCTGAGGCTGGTTGGACAAGTGGACTCTTGTGCATGAAGTTAAGCGGACATGTGTCCCACTCACAAAACTTACCTTGCAAGCTTCTTCTTTCTAGATCTTTCTTCAGCTTCTTCACCAAGTTTTCCTACTTTGGAAGTCAGGTTTTACCTTCTAGAAACTAAGTAACTTGGTCTCCAAGTTACCTCTCCGGCCAATGAGAAATCACCAAGTGTATCGCCATGTCATCGCCACATCCTCATCTGCGGCGAATGGGTGATTGCCATGTCATCTCCATGTCATCTTATGGCCATGTCATCTCCATGTCATCTTATGGCCATGTCAGCATCTTATTAAACTCTTCTTAAAGTGGAAACTCTCATCTCTTGATTTACTTAGATAAAGCTTTCCTTCTTTGGTTCCAAATTGTCATTCTTCAATTTCTTGGTTTTATCGATTTTTATCGACCATCGCCCAGACGCTCTCGACCATGACCATTACGTGGCTCGTCCAAGTCATGGTGAAAGTCTTGACTTTTATATTCTTGATCAGGGTCATTACATTCTCCCCCCTTGATAGAATTCATCCCCGAATTCTATAAGGCTGTTGACGTCCCTGCTTCATCTTCAAAGAACTCTGGATAGCTCTGGCGAAACCTCTCTTCGTCTTCCCATGTTATCACTATGTGGTAAGGAGCTTTGGAAATAGGTGCAGCATTTGGTTCTAAGTTGATGGTGAACGAATTACTCCAAGGTGGTGGCAACTCCGGCAACGCCCGAAACACATCTTCAAAATCTTGGACCACCGGAATGTCTTATATCTTCAACTCCTTTCCCGACTCTTCTCTAATATACGTAAGTGAAACCAAGTAGACGTCACCGTCTTCTAATGCTTTATCCGCTCTCATTGCCGTTACAACCGTCGCCGAGATGCTAGGCCTCATCCCATGATATGCCAATACCACTTACTGGTCGTCTTCAAACATAACTCTTCCTCTTGCACAGTCCAACCATGCCCGGTTCCTCGACATCCAATCCATCCCTAAAATAACCTCAAAACTTTCTAAGGGCATAACTACTAGGTTGACTAAAAGGGTTTCATGCTTGAGTACAATGGGAAAATTCAACAACACTCTATCAGCTTTCAAGGCTTGGTCTACAGGGGTTAACAATGAGATATCTATATCACGGGTCACAAGGGTTCTTACAAACCTAGAGGCTACTACAGGGTTCACAAAACAATAGGTGGCTCCCGAATCAAACAAAACAAAAGCAGGGTTTCCACCAACCAAGAATGATCCTAAAAATAAGATCAACACACTAGCATTCATCCAAAATACTAAGACCACAAACTACTAACTACTCAACAATAAATTAAATACGCAAAAGAGAGTTAGCACCAATACAAACCTTTCACAGGACCCTCAACGGTCCTGGAGCACTAGATGGAATTCCCTCCCCATCCAGAGCATTCACTCTTCCTCTGGGTGAAGGACGCGCGGCCAGGCATTCATTGGTCGGTCGGGTCGGTTGGGTATGCACAAATGCTCCTCTTCCTTGTTCTGGTCGACACACGGTACACTCACTGGCGAAATGACCCTTCTCTCCACAACCATAGCATGTAACTGATGCCTTCCAATCTGATTTCTCGGTGTTTGAATTAGTACACTCACTGGAGTAGTGTCCCAATCGACCACATGTGAAGCACTTCACTTGTGCCCTTGATGTCCTTCCTTGATGCTTGAACTGACCCTTTCTTCCCTTCCTCTGGTTGGGTCTGATTCTGCCTGCTGAGAGTTGGCTGGTGATACTGACAATCTCCAAGCTTCTGGATGTACATTCTCCTCACTGTGTGCAAGTTCAACTCCTTCCATAGGCCTTGGTCCACTGTCGCATGTCTGGTTTGCCGAATCCGGAACATTCCTAAAGTTGTGGTAGTTTGTGTACCTCGACCCATTCCGAACGACCTGCCTGCTCCTGATCCTTGGTTAGACATCTACGCAGCTATAAGGGTTTATCCTAAATTTCCCCAAAGGACTAATCCTAGTTTCTAATCCTAATACCCCTAAGCGGAACGCACCGGTTTCCTAATGTGGCATAACCGACTCATTTTGACTCGATAAAACATTAAAATGTTGAGGCTTATGAGCATGATAAGGAACCATGCTATGATACCACCTTTTGTAACACCCCCAAACCATCCTAGGCCGGACTAACCCGAGACGAACCGAGAATGCCACAAGTATAGCTCTCCGAATCATATCGACCAAAGATCAAGAAAAAATCAAGACCCTCAACCAACCCGTTACGGTTTGCTATGTCCTCGAGGCCATGGCCTAAGGCTTTACAACCCGTACCACGGACTTCGAGTTGTATCCACCGAGACAAGGTCTATATCATTTAGCACAACAACAAATATAAACATACTTTTATTAATCATAGGTGGAAAGCGTTTTACAAAACAATACATTACAAAATATCAGAGTTTGCGCGCATGGCCTAGTGCCAAAGGAAAAGTAAATATACATTCAAAACTTAGTCCTTGCTTATGGTTATGCCACTTCAAATCTACGCCGGTCGCCTAGCGTTCTGGTCCTTCTATGCTTCCCACCTACTGGTTACCTGCATGGTAGAGGAGCGGATGAGTAATCGAAATTACTCAGTGAGTTCCAGAAACAAACAAAAACTAACCCTCCCCAGCCCATGCTTAAACAAACAACAAGCAAGCAAGCAATAACAACAATCAAAGATTAAACGTGCAACTACAACTAATGCAATGCAATAACTTAAACATGAATGCAATGCAAGACACTACTACCCCAGCCTCACCCCCAAGACTTAACAACAATCTAGAGTCAATCCTAGACTCAAAGACGAAAAACAAAATACTCGAGTACACACAAAGGATGGAGCCCAAATGCTACAAACATCCCCCGGGATCCCTTCACACCACGGAGCCCTAACTCTCCCACCTTGAACACTCCCAACCACAAACACCAGAGTGACATGGTCGGAAAACATCACTCCGAGAATTGGACTTCTCCCAATCTAACCCAGGCCCCATTGTCATGCAGCGCTCGTCCATGGGCGCGACCCACTTTCGTGTGACGAGCCGTGGAGAGTAGGTAACTCCACCACTGCAGAATTGGGATTCTCCCAATCTAACCCCATGGTCTACATCATCAGAGTATTGGGCTTCTCCCAATCTAACCCCGAGATGGCCACACATTCTGGACAAGGTGCAACCAACCAGAATGAGGGAGCTCCGCCTCTAACCTCCAAGCAACGCACCTAGAAAAAACATGCACTACAGACACACACACTCGCACTAGTCTAGACCGAAACACAAGATACAACCAGCATGAGGGAGCTTCACCTCTAACCTCCATGCAATTCCCGGTCTTGACTTAGTACGAGACGATTCAACAAAAAGACACACTAAACAACTACCTGGCATAAGAGCGAGTCACAATCAAATCTCTATGCAACCCCTACAACACTACATGCAATGCAACTACTAAACAATGCAACTACTAACTAACAATGCATGCATGTAATCTAACAACCTAACAACACAATGCATGATAAACATGGTATCACCCTTAGATGACCACGTCCACAACAACAAGACAAGCAATGCATAAACACAACTATAACACGCCATAAAGATAAACACTCAAGTATGGGGACTACCAATCTCCCATACACACACACAAACCGCAATGTAGTTCAACTTCAAGAACCATCGGTTCAAGCTCTCCAACCAGCACACACACGGTTAGAAACACACAAAAAATTCTTTGGAAACCCACCTGATTTTATGCCTAGAAAGACTACCCAGAACCTCCCGTTAACCCCTAAAAATGACTAACAAGAAGAACCGAAAATACTCCTAAACTCTCAGTTTCTCTCTCTAAACTCACCTCTCTCTCTCACTCTAGGGTGATCACTCACGTTTGGGGATGAAGAAAATTAAGGGGAGGGGTCTGGTAGTTATAGAGAAGGAGGGCTGAGGCTGGTTGGACAAGTGGACTCTTGTGAAAGAAGTTAAGTGGACATGTGTCCCACTCACAAAACTTACCTTGCAAGCTTCTTCTTTCTAAATCTTTCTTAAGCTTCTTCACCAAGTTTTCCTCCATTGCAAGTCAGGTTTCACCTTCTAGAAACTCAGTAACCTGGTTGCCAAGTTACCTCTCCGGCCAATGAGAAATCACCACGTGTATCGCCATGTCATCTCCACATCATCATCCGCGGCCAATGGGTGATTGCCATGTCATCTCCACGTCATCTTCTGGCCATGTCAGAATCTTATAAAACTATTCTTCAAATGGAAACTCTCATCTCTTGATTTACTTAGATAAAGCTTTCCTTCTTTGGTTCCAAATTGTCATTCTTCAATATCTCGGTTTTATCGATTTTTATCGACCATCGCCCAAACGCTCTCCACCATGACCGTTACTTGGCTCGTCCAACTCATGGTCAAAGTCTTGACTTTTCTATTCTTGATCAGGGTCATTACAACGTCAATCCAAGTGTTGCATCCAAAATCTTCCTCAATCCAAAGTCTTCCTTGAATGGTTTAGTCCTTCCTTGGTATCTTGTAATCCTATGTATTTTTTTGCATCATAACGCCCAATATGTCTCGTTGCAAACGAAATGGTGCTGGTTCGTCCATTGTTTGTACTACGGCCGAACCATCTCTGAGGCTTAAAGCATATCAAAGTAATTGGGATTATATAGATAAATTTAAAATTGTAAATAAAAAAATTGTGTACAATTTGGTTGGAAAGTGATTCGAACCTTGGAGCAAGAGGTAAGAAACCTCAAATTTCTTTATTTTTAACCATTTAAACTACATCTACTTTGTGAAAATGTGGCATATATGTTCTTTATATGTGATGTGGTCTAAACCTTATGCTTGCCGAGCCTGCCTCATTTCAGGTATAAAGAACAATTGACGTGATATGGTTTTTTGATTAACTATGATGGTTGTAAATATTAATAGCTTTCCTACTGGGACATTTTTGAGGTGCACTTTATGTTTCATCTGAGGTAAATATATATATACACATTAATGCTGTGAATTTGAGTCATTGCATTAATATAGATGTGAATAATGCCGTGGATTTTAGACATGTAAACTATACAAAGTATATGAGAAAACTGTCATGTTTCAAGCTATCAAGTTTTACTGCTTTGAATTGTAAACATGAACATTTAGCAGAACAATAAATGTCCCATATTTGATATTTAATACGATGGCACATGCAGACATGGTAGACATGCTAGAGATGGTCATACACTAAACATAGCAAAATTCTTAGTTTTCAAGCAAAGTAGAGCACATTCATATCTCACAAAGGTATTTAATAGGATCTGTTCCTTATGTTGCATTTAGTACATTAATCGACATAACATATTTTCAAAATTATGGACGTGCTGAAGATGGTCATACACTTAGCCAAACAAAGTTAGTTTTCAAGCAAAATAGAGCATAGTCTTAATAATGATATCATTAATTTTTTGTTTTATATATATGCGGTTGTATATAATTAAATGGGAATAACCTTTTAATTTTGACGATAATGTTTACAAATTTAGAGAGAAATTTATCTCTAATTCTACTCTATAAAAAGAGATTTAGAGAGAACTTTATCTTTAAACCATTCTTATATTAGTGCCATAGAGAAATTTATCATTATTTTACAACTGTTAATCTAAACCACGAAAAGATTATAACCTTTTGATTTTAACGATAGTGTTTACATATTTGGAGAGAAATTTACTTTTCAACCGTTTTATTTGACTGAAGATAGATAGTGTGTAGCTAAAACTATATATTTGTCTTAGATATAAAAATGCAGGTTTTATAAACATCAAAACAGAAAATTCATACTTTTGGGAAAAAGAACATTTGAAATTTATCTTATGTGTAAAATTTGAATATTTAAAACTTAAAAACTAAAGTTAAGCTTAGTCATTTAAAAACATTATTTTTTGTCAACCCATATATTATTAACCCATATATTCTTAAGACCATGAGCCAAATTATACTAGTGAAAATCAAACCAAACCCTATACAATATCAACCCAACTTTAAGACCAACAACACATAACTAAATTGAACGAATGGAAGAAATTTGTCCTTCAACGCGTCTTGAAATAGGATTTCATGGATGCCACATGTTAAACAAAGGGAAGAGGTTGCATAGCCACCAGAATCGGCAACGATTCACTCTACGGTGACCTGACTTTCTGATTTTCCAACTGGTAGCTTGATTCCATTTGATTGATTCTCTATTATCATTGCCTCTGCCACTCAAAATCTTGATATTATTTATCGGATGTAACATATACCAAGAAACTTCAACTAATTTAGTGTCAGAGTTCGTCGAAACACCTACTAATAGTAAGCTTCAACTTTTCTTGAGCTGGACCAAATTGAGAAGACAAACAGGTAAAACTCATATCTGTATCCCTTTTTCTTAAACTTCAAATAAGCAAAGATTGATTTCGTAACGAAATAAAGATTGATGATGACCGACAAAGAAAAGAAAATTTAGAGAAACACAGGGGATATTATGGTGTCGGTAAACTGAAATTTCAACGGTTGAGTAAAGAGAGAAGAAGTTTTAAAGAAATCCAAAGTTAATCAGATATTTGATTAAATAAATTCTAAATTAGAGAACAAACAACTGAACTGAAAGATTGCTCATATTTTATTTGAAAACACTGCAAAAATTGTAAAGTGAAGAAAAATACGGACAAGCAGAAAAGCGAATTGATCCAAAGATCAAAATACTTTACACATCAAAAACTTTTTCTCTATCTGAAAGATCTTGAATTGTGAAGAGAGAAAGTTTTTAATCTGACTTAAAGAAAGTTGACTATTTAAAGTTTAACTATGACGATCTTAGTCAGTGTTAAACATTAAAATTTTAAACTCTATTCTATTAATATAAATATGGAAACAAAACTCGTGTGAGGGCAGATTAACTCTAGTATTGTCCTCTACTATGATCCAGGATCATGACAAAAAAAAGAAAGACGAAAAACCGAAAAAATTGATGGATGAAGGATAAAAGAAATAGAAATGGTCTCTTATAGAAAACGCTTAACTAAAATGTGATCTACTTATATACAGGATGATTCTAGAAGAACTCCGTTCACTATCTAAATAGAAGACGCAAGTGTGGTGCGAGACCTGAGGAAAGGCTTCGTCTTTGTTGGAGACGGATTGCATACCTCCAACAAAGCCCATCAAATAACAAAGAATTGACCCGTTTGCCTCCTTTAGGCCCGTCGGAACAGATCAGGTCCGGGACCAAGTCAGGAGCGTACGACTGATCGAACCAACTAGAGTAGACCACGTGTCTCTGCTTTCGCTTGGTCAACTAAGGGTCCTTTGCCCAGAAGCCCAAGATAGGTCCGTCAGAGTACAACCCAAAAGGCTTGAGCTTTTAGGGCAAGGGATCGAATGGCAACCAGAGCAGGGGGGATCGCCTTATAAAAGGAGGATGGAAAGAAAGAAGAAGGGGAAGCCAACTGATTGACAGCTAGATATGGGGTTCCTAAAAGAGTAGATCTGTATCAGTCATTTTACCTTTGTTTTCTTCTAAACTCTGTATCCGAATATGAATCGAACATAACATCTTTGCGACTGTCAACAGAAATTTCACTTTCTTCCATCTAACGGAGTAACCAATCTCGGAACCAACAATTGGCGCCCACCGTGGGGCCCGCAAAGCAATGTTCTGCGACCAAGCATGCGTCCTAGGGGCTTCCACCGCCGATGGTGCGCCTGGACTGGACGCCGCGACACCAACGGACGGCGACGTGATGCAGCACATCATGGGGCACCTCACACGACATGAAGAAACCAACAGGTCACCAACGAACGACTAGCCGCACTCGCCGCCGCCTTCACTTCGATAGACGGCAACGTTGACGAAGCAGAAACAACACATCGAAGGCTCTTCACAACGACGAACCCAAAGCCAGCCGGCGTTGGCCAGCAGACCGAAGGAGTGAACCGCCAAGGAAACCCACCGGAAGAACGCGCCGAGTCCTCCACCGATCGCCAAATCGCAGAACTGCGCCTCTCGCTACAGGACGTACACTCCAAAATACACCATGTGGCGACTTCCGCTCTGGAGATCGAACGAGTCCTCGCCGCTACCCTTCGGAATCCCTTTACCAAGAGGATTACGAGCGTAAAATTCCAACTGACCGATAAGTTTCGTATCCCTTCATACTCAGGCATCACGGATCCAACGGACTATATGTAGGCCTTCAACAGAGCGATGAGAAGGACTTGTTTTTCTGATGAGCAAAGGGATGCAAGTCTCTGCCAGCTCTTAGTCGAAAGTTTTTCCGGCCCAGCCCTCAATTGGTTCTCTTGGCTGGCCGAAGAGTCGATCGACAACTTTCACAATCTCTCAGCGCAATTCCTAAAAAATTACATCTTGTTCACACGCCAGGGCGCCTCCTCAGCGGACCTCTGGAAGATGTCTCAACCAGCAGGCGAAAGCCTCAAAGATTTCATGGAAAGGTTCAAGCAAGTGGTCTCCAAAGTTCACGTCCCGGACCATACCGTAGTCGAAGCCCTTCAGAATGCTCTTTGGATACACTCCAAGTTCCGCAAGGATCTCTACTCGAACTCCACTGCCTCGCTGCAAGACACCCTCCACCGCTCGAAAAACTTCATTTTGATGCAAGAAGATAAGCGGGCGTTTGTCAAGAGGCAATTCGAGCTAAAGCAAGCCACCCTGAAAGCATCTGAAATACACTACGAGCGCAAGCAGCACGCATGTATAGCAGGGCAGAGAAGAAGAAGGGACTGGTCAACGCAATCTCTGATGACGAGCAACCAGACCCTGCGTTGGTCGTCCACAGACCCGGCTGGAACAAGTGGACGTTGGATGCTGAGTGGAAAAGACAAACCGTCCGCCCGCTCCTCGAACGGCCCATACGACGCGAACAAATGGTGCGATTATCATAAAGTTAAAGGGCACGATACTAAAGAATGACAGCAGCTCCAAGAAGCCCTCTGCTCTGCGTACGTAAGCGGGAACGCAAACCCCGAACCTCCGCGACAAAAGCTCACCAAGAACAACAAAAGTTGGAGTAAGAGTAAAGACAAGAAGAAGAATGGGCAGGACGATCAAATGGCGATTCCCCACCAAAGGGGGATATCACCCTATCCCCTCTGAACGATGACTCCGCCTCTGAAGAGGAGAAGCCAAAGTCCCGTCGAAAATTCTTCACGATCCGAGCAACCGATCATACCCCTTCCGTCAAAAATCACGCTATGAATACTACCGAGTCCTGCTCAAACACCCATGACGAAGAGCAGCTGGTCGATTTACAAGAAAGAAGCGATCTACGCAATTCACTCATGTAGAGAACCATCTCATCGACAGGTCAGCCCATCGTTCCCAATCTTCGGCAAACAATCGATAACTACAAGTCTGAAAGGTTGAATGCTACAGATGCCCGTCACTCGCTCAACGCTAAAAAAGCGATCTTCGATCGGTTATCAACTCCAAAACGGCCGATCTACCCATCCAACTCAATTGGTCAGCCCTTGACCGACCAACACCTTCCTCGGACCTGCGAACGGCGTTAGATAAGATCCGAGCAAAGCAGTCAGAGAAATCAGCCTGGGTAAATGTAATCATCGGCGAATCACCTCTTTGTAATGATTTCATCCGATCCGTCAAAGAATTGCGACGACCCAGATATACATTCTCCGCTGGAGACGCTGCAGGGGTGCAAATGCCTCATAATGATTCTCTCCTCGTCGAAATTGGGATCGGGGACTGCAAAGTCACTAAGGTCATCATCGACACAGGCAGTTCTGTCGACCTCATTTTCAAGGATACCCTCGACAAGATGGGCGTCGACCTTCATACCATAAAATCTTCCGCCCGGACGCTAACAAGATTTAATGGGTCGTCCAAAACAATGCTCGACACCATCAGACTATGAGTGAATACATGCGGTGTGAATAAGAACGTCAAATTCTCTATTTTAGACGTGTAAACACCATACAATGCCATCCTCGGTACTCCGTGGATACACACGATGAAGACTGTTCCCTCGACTTACCACCAGTGCGTCAAGTTTCGTGGATCCGACGGCCAAATCGTCACCCTTCGAAGCGATCAAGCTTCAGCCCGCGACATCCTCGTCGCCGAAATCAAAACTCAACGGATGTCCACACATAATACATTCACTAAGCCGACCAGAAGCTAATCCCACTAGAGGAATAAATCCTTGAAGTCCCGATCGACAAGAATGACCATAGTAAGACAATCCAGATTGGCGCCTCTCTGCCTGAAGAAATGAGGGATAACAACATCGCCTTTTTACGGGACAACCCCTCGACCTTTGCATGGTCAACATCGGACATGCGAGGGATAAGCCCTTCCATCATGGCTCACGAGCTTGACATCGACCCAACCTTAATGCCCGTCCGGCAGAAAAGACGTAAGTTAGGACCCGAGCGATCGAATGCAGTAAACGGTGAGGTCGAACGACTGCTCGATGCATGTTTTATCACATAAGTCAAAAATCTTGGGTGGTTGGCTAATCCGGTGGTGGTCAAAAAGAAGAACGGCAAATGGCGAGTTTGCGTCGATTTCACCGATTTGAACAAGGCATGTCCTGAGGACAGCTTCCCTCTCCCACACATCGATTTCCTTGTCAAATCGACAGCCGGTAACAAACTGTTAACGTTCATGGATGCCTTCTCGGGCTATATTCAAATTTCTATGCACCCACACGACCGCGATAAGACGACGTTCATCACAGATAGGGGAACATACTGCTACAAAGTAATGCCATTTGGGCTCAAAAACGCGAGGGAAACTTACCAACGGTTGGTCAATATTATGTTCGCTGACCGACTTGGAGACACCATGGAGGTATACATAGACGATATGCTGGTGAAATCCTGCACAGCGACCGATCACCTGGATCATTTGGCCACATGTTTCCACACTCTGAATGAATATGGCATGAAACTCAACTCGGCTAAGTGCAAATTTGGAGTCGTGTCTAGCGAATTCCTTGGATACATAGTGACCCAGCGAGGGATAGAGGCAAACCCAAAACCAATCTCCGCGATCTTGGATCTGCCAAGCCCCAAGAACAGCCGAGAAGTCCAACGATTAACCGGTTGAGTGGCAGCGCTGAATCGGTTTATCTCACGATCGAACGACAAGTGCCTCCCCTTTTACAACCTGTTGCGAGGTAACAAAAAGTTCATCTTGGACGAAAGGGTGAGGAGGCATTTAACCAGCTTAAACATTATCCCACCATCCCGCCTGTATTATCAAACCCGGCGAAGGAGACACACTCTATCTCTACCTAGCTGTCTCATCCACATCGGTCAGCACCGTCCTCGTCAAAAAAGATCACGGCAAGCAAAAACCAATCTTCTACACCAGTAAGAGGATGACAGATGCAGAGGTTTGATATTCTACACTAGAAAAATGGCCTTAGCCGTCATCACTTTGGCCAGAAAACTCCGACCATATTTCCAATCGCACTCGATTGTTATTCTGACCAACCAGCCATTGCGAATGATCATGCAAAACATGGATCAAATGGCCACCTGTCAAAATGGGCGATCGAATTAAGCGAACATGACATCTCCTACGAAAGCAAACCGGCCGAGAAGTCCCAAGTGTTGGCCGACTTCATCATCGAGCTCCTACTGGAACTCGAGCAAGATATTGGGCTAACGAACGACCGCTGGATCTTGCATGTCGACGGGTTGTCCTATGTCAAGGGATCAGGCGTTGCTATCCACTTGCAATCGCCGACAGGAGAGTTTCTCCAACAATCGTCCAGGCTCAGATACAAAGCCTCTAACAACGAAGCTTAATACGAAGCTCTTGTCGCAGGGTTACGACTTGCCAAAGCTGTCGGAGCGAGACGCGTTCACGCCTTCTGTGATTCTCAACTGGTCGCCAACCAGTTCAATGGCGACTACGACGCAACAAATGAAAGGATGGACGGCTACCTCTGCCTAGTGCAGAGCCTTGCCAAAGGATTTGACTCCTTCAAACTGACGAGAATTTCGTGCGGGGAAAATGCATGTGCCGATGCCCTCACAGCACTCGGTAGCAACCCAGCCGACCAAGTACGGCGGACGATCAAATTTCAAATAATCGACCAAACGAGTATCACGACAGACGGAACGAGCCCCTCTGTCGCACCAGTATTAGTAACACACGAAATGGAATTAGGTTCCATCACAAGCCTAACAGACTCCTAGGTTGGTGAACCCCTTTTATCGAATACTTGACCGAAGGAATCACGCCAAACGAAAAATGGGAAGCACCCCGACAGAAAGCCAAGAGTTCCAGTTATGTCGTCATAGACGGCAAGCTGTATCGATGGATAGCAAATAAGGTAATCCTCACTTGAATCCACAGAGAAGAAAAACGCTTAGTAATGGCGGAAACACATGAAGGTGCAGCTGGTAACCACTCTGGCGGCCGATCCCTGGTCCTCAAAATTAAGAGCCTCGGCCACTATTGGCCGAAAATGATATCTGATTGCAAAGAATACTCCAACAACTCCGACAATGCCAGCGGCACACGCCCAACATCCATTCGCCGACCGAACTCCTCCAAACAACTGCAGTACCTTATCCGTTCATGCACTAGGCGATGGACATTGTCGGGCCAATGCCCAGTTCGAGGCAACGGTGATTTGTGCTCGTCATGACCGACTTCTTCAAAAAGTGGGTGGAAGCCAAAGTATTTATCCAAGTAACCGACAAGGAAGTACAAAGCTTCGTCTTGAAACAGATCATTTATCGGGACGGCCATCCTTATGAAATAATCACTGACAGTGGAGCTCAATTCACGTCCAAAAATTTCAGGGGGTTCTGCAAGCGTTGGGCGATCCGTCTGAACACCTCGACACCCCGTTACCCACAAGGAAACAAACATGTTGTGGCTACGAACAAGACGATCATTGGCATGATCAAAAAATTCCTCGACCTTAAGAAGGGGCATTGGACGGATGAACTTGACGGGGTCCTCTGGTCCCATCGAACTACCCCATGAAGTGTGACCGGAATGGCGTGATCCCCCCTCCTTGGGGGGGGGGTACATAGGCAGCCCAGCCTCAGGTGCAGCCATAACAAAAAAAGAATGTACATACATATATATATATATATATATATATATATATATATATAGCATCTTTGATTGCCTCAAACTCGGTATCCTTGGATTCCATGGCCGCCTCGGCTTTCCCAAGGTCGACCTTGGCCTTCCAAAGGGACATCTCGTACTCCAATATCAAGAGGTTCGCATGAGCAGTGGCTTGAGGAACAAACAGAACAATAGTTGAGAAAAACGAGTAAAATTGGATACGCGGCAGGAGGAGGGAAATACTTACGATCCCATCCGCCCGAGCCTTCTCGGCGTACTTATCCAGGAACGCGAGCTCTGAGACTTCTAGCATTACTCGCACCCCCTCTGATCTGCCTAATCAGCTCGCTGCACGTTGCATAGTCATTGACAAGGGGCCCCTCCTTGTTGTAGAGGAACTCCACACATTCATATTTAGCAATCAGCGGTTTCTTAGTCGGGGGATCCGCACCTCCCCAAAGTGTGCGCCGGGCGATCGGTTCTCAAGAGAGATAGGTGCATTTGCCCCATCTTCTGACTCAGGGGCAGGCGAGATGTCCTCTACCGAGGGATCGCTCGACTTCTTTTGCCTCTTGCCGACTGATCCTTCGGGCGAATTATTTGGTGCTTTCTTCCCCTTGGACCACGAAGTTTTCTCAGAGGGGTCAGGAGAGCTTTGCTCATCGACCTCCACACAGTCATCATCACCCTTACTCGCCGATCGCTCGGCGACTGCCTGATTGTTCTCTGATGAGTCAAGACGCACCCTCTTCGATGACTTCAACTTCGTTTTCTTCTTCTTCTTCACAGAGATCTCACAGGACCCATCAGCAGATTCTTTGGCGCCACCCGGTGGAACTCCCGATTGATGAGCAAGCACTTTGGGCCGATCGATCGGCTCTCTCTCTATGCATGATCTCGATTTCGCATCGAGTATAGACTCTTAGCGCCCAACTGAGCCTCGAGGATTTCGCTGTAGCTCGGATACTATTTTGAAATATTCCCCATTAATGGAAGCTTTAATCTCTTCCCTTTAGAATCCAGGAAAGGGAGTTATGATAGCCAATCATCTGCCCAAAATCGATGTAGTTTTTATCAGCAAAGGTTCGCTTGGACGGAAAATCGATCGATTGAAAATACAAGACGGGATTTACCTCTAGCAATCCTTTGCCGCTGACAAAAAATCCTTTTCTGGTCAAACTCGCTCCACTTATTCTGGCTCAGAGCTGAAATCTTTGGATCGTCCTCCCAGAAGGTTTCGGGGTATTCGATAGTATTTGGGTGTGTGGCTGCAAAAAAAAAGGAGTCAGATCAGCGTCAAAGAACGATTGATCGGCATCATCTAACTACCAATACGAGGATTCCAAAGGACGTGGAAGGCGTCGCCCAACGGTTCATCAAAGTCAGCCTCATCGGCCTTGATATAGAAATAATGGCACTGCCAGTGTTTGCTCTTCGGTGGATGCCCAGTTAGGATATGGAGACCTTATCGCATTTGGACTGCGAACAAATCGTTCGGCCGCGGTTGGGTTTGCGCATTTCTTCAAAAACTTGGTCGGTCATTGACACGTCTATCTCTGCTGCCATCACCATCAGAGCGACAGCTATCCGAATTGCCCCGTTCATCAGTTGAGTCATGGTGACGCCCCGTCGGGTGTAATATGAAGTAATTAGACGCAGAATCGGGAACCAGAGTTTGGAATTCCACCCAAAGAATGACTAATAAACACACTGATAGCCGAGCGGTGGACACCATGGATGTTTATCGGGTCTCGGAATCATAAAAGTGACCCTATGTGTGTTACACTCCTTCATCAGAGCAGAGACGCCCTTAAGGTGGACCACGTCGGGAGTACGTCATCCCAGTCCTGACTCTCTATTATGGACGGTCGGGAAAATTCTGGCGAAAGATCAGGAAGCTGCTCGATCTCTCCATTACGATAATAGTGGACTGGAATCAGTCGCCCGCCTGCACCAGGCGCCTCGATACGTCGCTCGGCCACTACAATACTCAGGTTCTTTCCGCTTTTCTCGACTCTAACCGGCTCCGTTTCGGGCGAACGATAATCAGTCTCATTGCTGGACGAACTAGAATCAGTTGAGTCGGTCTCCGATTCGGTATCCTCAGAGCACCTCCCATCTCCGTCGTTCCGAAGGAGGCCCTCGGATTCACAGGTGCGGCCTGGGTCCACAAGGGGCGTGGAGTTGGGGACATTGTGATGGGCCCTAATTGCAGCACTCGGCAGCGTCGGGCCAACCGATGCCTCCTTAGGAGGGCTTGGGGCAAGTTGAACGCCTTTCCCTTTTTTGGATGAAGAATTTCGTTTCTGGCCGGAAGACATTTTTGTATAACCATAACGAAGGAAGAATAAAACCGGAAAGATTGACTGCGGTAGATTGAAAATCGAAGGGCAACAGCAACGAAAAGGAAATCGAAAGAAGGAGAGAGAGAGAGAGAGAGTACCTTTTCCGGATCTGGACAAAATGAAATAAGGGAAGAGGGAGGTACCCTATTTATAGCAAGAAGGACAGGAACTTCGAGGGTAGCGTAATAATTAGGCCTATCGGACCTATAAGGCCTGAAAATGCTTCGTTTCCCGTGTAAACCAGAGATTACCCGCCGGTTTCCAATAAACCGAGCCCAGTCTTAGTACCAGGTTATTACATAACCTTGATCGTTGTACCTGGCTTTCTTAGCTAGATGATCAACATAATGAACAAGATTTTTACGTATATAGTGGATTTACATTTAAAATGTCGTGGACGATAAAAGTGTTGCCTTTGCTTCCTTCCTTTTTAAGCTCGTGATGAATACTCAAAGTGTATGAATAGCTCCACACAATCACCTACAAAGGTCACTTGGATACATTTTTATCCAAGTTGGGTTCATTTGCTCAACAACCAGCAATATGGTTATTGTGTCAGCTACTAAAGGCGAGTTGGTGGGTTCAATTACAATGCCTCCTTGAAGTCGAAGGATGCTTTATGTAGCGCTAAGGATTATCTAGAATGTCCGCTGACTACAACTGTTTAGATCAATTCTATGCCAACGAATCTGCATTTGTCCTCATATCTTTCAGAGTAATGATTTCGAGTTGAAACTTACTTACTTTACACTCGTGGGACATCAACTTTATTATGGGCTACCACATGAGCATTCTATGGATCATCTACAGCGGTTCAAGGATTTAATTTATGCTATAAAAGCCAATGGAATCTCTAATGAAAGAAAGCTCTGCAAGTACTCACTTGCCGGAGATGCTTCATATTGGCTTAAGAAACTACCACCAAATTCTCTTACATCTGGGACTGCCATCAAGAGTGCCCTCCTGCGTAACTTCTTTGAATATGCAAGATCTGAAGAATTGAGGAACATTATCTCCATGTTTACTTAGGGGCCTACAAAGTCTTTCAAGAGCTCCTAGATCAGATTCAAGTCATATCAGAGCTGTCCACACCATGGGTTCAACGAGGTACAACTACTAGGCACCTTCTTCAGAGGTGTTGCCTTGGTCTATCAGATGGATTTAGACACATATAGTGAGGGAAATTTCAACACAAGAAATCCAGAAGAAGTTGTATGACTTATTGATAACTTGGCGTCTAGCAATAACACCAAGAACACTGATTATGAGAGAAAAAAAATGAGTTGACAGTTTGGATAAGGAGCATATGGCTAAGATTAAGACAAAGCTGGACAGTGTTCATAAACTTCTTAGGAAACATGATAGCTTCGCAGAAGATGTGGAGGCTGTGGATTTTAACAGTGACAGAAGCGACGAGGAGGATTTCAACTACGTTAGTGGTACTGGTTTTCAAAATCAGAGGTCTGGGAATCAATGTGATAACAAAATGATGAATCCTAAAATTCACTCAGAAATAAGGTTTACGAATAAAGGAAGTTGATTGATAAGAAAGCTTGAATTAGAAAGATTAGGTGCTCATTAACTATGGAAAATGGATGCTTTATTGATGATATTGAAGATGATTACAAGGGGTACTTGATAACAATAGGAATCTAGCTATGGAGAATTCGGATCCCTTGTTCTTGGCTCCTCCCTCCTCTTTTATAGATCTTCTTGGGGAATCATACCGGTGGCGCCTTTCTCGGCATGAATATTCTTGTCTTAATGACGATCCTTTAATGCTTCGACTTCCTCATGTTTGGGTTTGACTTCTCTGACTTTGGAGAAGCGGGGGTGAGCTATATCCTTGATTGGCCATTGTTTCCTTTATGGAATTTTAAACCTTGTTAACATTTGCCTTCTCTTAATATCGGATAATGATCTCGGATTGGGTTTGGGGTGGGTGGAACTCGGCTCCAACAATAGCCCTCCCCTTGAGTCCAGTGTGTTTAAACTCGTTTGTATAGGTCGGGTGTCAAATCCGGCCTTTACGAAATTTTGCGGAACCATCGGTCTTCTGTGTACTGGAACCCAGTTTGAGATCTTTGGTTAACATATTTATTACGGACCTGATTTGAGGGATTTTTATAGAAGTAAATCAAGGGATTAGACTCCCACCCCCTTTGGAAACCTAATCGTTTGTAAAGACTTAATCATTCCTTTTGTGATTCTTGGTTCTCGGAGTATAAATTGTCGTGCCTCCTTCTTGCTTTTATTATCGTCTGCTTTGGAGAAAACAAAAGTTCTGGTTCTTTCCTGTCTCTCTCTTTTTTTTTATTTCCCATATTTGTCTTTGTAGGAACTCCGTGACACATTACTTTGACCATTTTGTTCGAAGCTTGATCTAGTTAGGGTTTTATCTTTTACTGGGTTACTCTGACTCTTTTTGCTTTTCTAGTTTCTACAGCTTAATCTTGTCGATTTTTGTACTCATGCAAATGCTTATGGTAAGTTGATTTCAACCTTTTGTTGGTTTGTCTTTTGCTTCGCGCTCTTGATTCTGATAATTTTGATTTGTTCTTCTTAAGTTACAAATGGTGAAACTGGTTGTTGTGATCCCCAACATATCTCAAAAATCCACTTAATCTTCTCGGAAGAGGGAGGCAAGAAAGAAGTCTTTTATTGATGAGACAGTTCGGAAAGCGACTTCTGAGGCCGTCATCGATCTTACCGTCACCTCCGGTCTTCCTGGGGTAGCTGCGGCTTTGAGCTCTTCCATAGTAATTTCAGTGTCTTTGATTACCGGTGATGGCTTGGGTGACGTCGTCTTCCTATCGAGAACGCCGATGTTGGTGGCACTGGAGCCACAATCCCAGCACTTGGGCCTTCGAGACCGATCGAGGTTCCTGATCCTGATGCTGTGGTTGAGTCTCCAATGGAGGCCTCTTCTTCTTTGATTCCTCCTCTGCCATCTTCTACCAATTGTTCTCTCCCCAGGTCTATTCTGAAGGAGCCGGCTGTGAAGGCTTCTTGTTGTCCGTCCGATGGTAGAGATCGAAGGATCAATCCTTCTCACATGTCATTGCAGGATTCGCCGAGACCGTCATTTGACATGGAACAGCGGCGAGGTCTCAAAATTGATCTCAGGAAGCGTTGTTCTTCGGGATCGGGAGATCGTGACTTGACTATTTCAAAATGACCTCGTGTGGCTAGTGGGTCAAATCCCCGAGTTGAATCATTTTCTTCTTCTTGGAAGGGCACATATTTTTTTCGAGTTTCCAAGAAAATGCCTCTTTCTGATGATGGGAAAGCCTGTGTGCGTTTGTGTCGCGAGATACGTCTCAATGGGAATCTTAGCTTCCCAAAAGAGTTTTTTACTAACAGCGACTCTTACGAAGGGCTTTGTCTTTATTATGCATGGGTGGGTTACTCTCGAGTCTTTTCATTTAATGTTGTTTTCGTTTTCATGGGTATGATTATAGTTTTTGTCATAGCATTTTGGCTGGGTGAACTGCAACCGTATCGAGAAGGTAAGAAACGGGATGCACGTGGGGTTATTGTTGACGCGGAGAAGGAGGCTCTCTTCTATAAGGATGTGCTCACGGTGGAACACTATAAGAACCAGAAATCGTCAAATGGATGTGGCCGTGGAGGAAAAATTAGGTCAATTGGAGGCGAGCTCGAAGGCCAAAGATGAAAAGATCCAAGAGCGTGCGACGTCTGAAACCGGGGTGCGTTCCTGTATTGGTGGTGTAAAGGAGTAGGCTAAGCTTTTCAAGGTGGCTGCAGAGCGTCGTGAGGCAAAGCTTGCAAAAGATTTGGAGAATCTCCGGGAAGAGAACAAATAACTTGGAATCTTCTTGAGTTGGCGCGGAAGGCTCATTAGGATGAGCTTCAAAGATTAAGAGCTGCAAAGGCTAAGGAGGCTCGCAAGGCTGTGAAGAGTGCTCGCTGGACTATGCTGGCGAAGTACAAACCCTGCTTTGATAGGGTTAAGAGGGCTCTTGCTGATGATAATATTGTGCAAGAGCACGCCCTGTTGATGTCTCTTTCTGGTTGTCGTTCTAGCCTTCTTGACGACGTCGAATAATGGGGATACAATGGGTTAGAGGCTGATAAGGACAATCTGAAGCAGAATCTCAAGGATTTCAAGGAGTTTGATGAGATGGAAATAATCCGGATTGATACTGTAAAGGATTTGACGATTTCTCCGGTGTCAAGATGGCTTCAGCTGCAGTAGCTTCAGTTGGATTCGATTACCGAGGTGGGTGCTAATATCATCGAGGAGGTCGACACTGGTCATGAACAGGAGATGCATGATCCAATTTTTCTGGTCCTAAAAGTTGATCAGTTTGGTTCTAACCTTGCCTCCATCTCAGCCGCAGAAGCTAAACAAGCTAGAGAGTGATCTTTTGGATGTTTTAATTGTTTTTTTGTTTAGTTTTCGGACTTATGGTACCCATGAAGGTTTTTATCCAAAAAGCACCAGGTCAGGGTTTTAACCAAATAAATGCCCCAGGGGGCGGGGGTTTAAATAAATGTCTCTTGATCTAATAATTTTGCATTTTTCTTGTTGAAGTTTTATGCCAAGTCTTTTGTTTATTTATGTTTGCAACAGACACCAGATGCATGGGGTCTGACTTTTTTCTGGGTGGTTATAGGTGTGAATTTGATTCGGTCTATCCTGCATCAGAATTTGTATTAGATGCGAACGTTTTTGGCTTATCTTGTACTAACTTTGATGTTTTAGGACGCTTGGTAATTTCTGTATTTCTTAAGTGTTTGCGGGGGTAGCCCTAATAGCTGTTAAAAACGGGGTGTGCTTAAGCTCACACGGGGCACAATGAGCGGTCCTAATAGACGCTTTTCATGGACATGGTGTCATTTCACCAAGGCATCTATGAGAGACGCACAAATAGACCGGTCTTCCCTGGCCAGGGCGCCGATGTGAAGAGGAAAGGCTCTAAGCCGAGGGGCTTTTTAATTTTCTCTAGATTGATGTTTTGTCAGAGCTTGGAAGCTTTTGGTGAGAACTCGGAAGCTCGTTTAAAGAAAAAAAAACTATTTTACTAAAAGGTGTACCTCAAGTGAGTAGCCAACATACCCAATGTGGGATGAAGCCTTATCATAGTTGATTTTGTTACAAAGTAAAAAACGTTTTATGAAACCATTTTTTTTGTTAATTATGGCTCTCCTCTTCCTTCTTCCACTCTTTCAGTTCGTTCTCTCCAAGCTCGATTGGGTCACTTAAATAGCCTATCGTGTATATGACACATCCTTTCTGCTTTCTGACTTCCATGGATAGTTGTAATGCCTTCCACAGTCGGGAACTTGAGACATTGGTGGTAGGTATACGGGATGGCCCTCATAGCATGTATCCATGGAGTTCCTAGGATAATGTTGTACATATTTCGCGAGTCACTGATCGTGAATTTGGTGGCCAACATGATTCCTCCAACGTAGGTTGGTAACCGTATCGTCCCTAGAGAGTTTTGTGATGCCCCGTTAAAGCCTGTTAAGGCTTATCTTGAAGGTCTTATCTCCGGTTCAGTCAGCTCCATCTTGTGGAGGGTATCTTTTTGTAGATCATGTTTACTGAGTTTCTCGTTTCCACTAGTGACCTGGTTATCTCGCAATCTGCCAACATTATTTCTATCACCAAAGCATCGTTATGCGGCAAATCTATGGCCACCATCTCATGTTCGTCGAACACTATGACCGCGTCGTCTTCTAGTTTTGTTTTATAGAATTTATCTGCCTTCTATACCCTTTAAGTGACCTCACAATATCGTAGCATTAAGTATTCCCACCTATTATAACATTGCCTTTTTCCTTGGGTCAGCGGCATGCTGCTTCTGAGCTCTTGGTGTCCCGGTCTCTTTTGGTTAATTCTTCTTTAGATTTCTTTGCCTCTTTAGCTTATTTTGCCTTCTTCATATCGTCCATAATTTGTGTCAGTCCTTCTTTTTGGTAATCATTATAAAGATAGTTTTTTGAACCCAAAGCATTCTTGAGTTGTGTCCTTCTTGCTTGTGGTAGTCGCACCACTTATTCTTTTTATCTTCATCCTTGTCTTTCCTGTTCTAGGTGTTAGGCCTTCATTTTATTGATTGTGGTGATTTCGGGTTACTCCTATCTTCATCATCAGAATCACTGTTCTTGCTTCTTTTGAAAGAGCGATCTCTGTAGTTTCGTGGACTGTACTTTTTGGCCTGTCTCCATTGTCCTCTGATATCACTCAAATTATTCTATGAGAAACTTTCTCTCTCAAATATGAGGTTCAATTGTAGTATTTAGGGATCAAATCCACAAGAAGCATGGGCATACAATAGACTAGACATATTTTAATTATTATATATAGATACTAAGGGTGTGTAATAAACCGTCATAGAACTCGAATGCAATAGTAAGATATCCAGCTCTTGCTGTGAGTCCAATAAGGTGACAAGTCTTTGTTCCAGCTGTCGAATGTGAGCAAGGAGTGAATGTCGATTGATACTATGGTATGAGTGTCGATCAATAATTTTTTAGGAAAGCGTTAACGTTCTAATCGATATGTTCACTATGTTAACCTTACCAACCGTCACATGTATAGAACAATCTATCTCAACAAATTAATTCAGGTAATGAACCTATTGTCGTAGTTATCAATATCCTAGGCTCGAGGTTCTAGTTAGCTAGTATAGAACACAAGCAATAAGAATAATTATGATGAAGGATCCTAGAAGATCACCCTAGTAATTCTATGTATCAACAATTCATATAAACCCTAATAGAACCCCAAATCTAACAAGGAAAACTACTCAAACATGATTAAGCGAAGTATAACAATAATCTGAATAAAATTCATATATAATTAGAGTAATAAAACTGGAGTTCCAATACAAATATCTGAAGGAGTCGTGATCTTCTCTCAAAAACTACTAAAAACCCTACAAAATATGTTGTGGTAAAAAGAATAAAAACGATTGTGTGTTGCCTAAACAATGGGCAAACACATAAATAAAAGGTATTTGGTTGGCCAAGTGTAGTCTTGTAATTATGTGGAACTTCTGGTCTTCAAATCAGTCACAAACAAGTCGGCCCGTCTACTCATTTCAGTGTCGATCGATAACTAGAAGTTAGTGTCGATTGATACTTTTTCTGGATCTCGACTCTGACTTATGATTTCTTCAACAACTATGAGTTTCCTCATCATTAAGCTCCAGAACACTCCATAATCTCCACATTGATCCCAAACATACCTGGACCAGAAAACACTTTAAAACAAACTCCAAACATATATGATAGACTCTAAAAAGCACAAATACTATGGATAAAAACTGGTAAAATCTATAGTATATCAACTCTCCCAGACTTATCCTTTGGTTGTCCTCAAGCAAAACATAGAACAATCATGTAAAGAGGTTTGAGAACACAGAGACTCACACAATTTTTAAATTCTACTACCTTCACATTTACAATGTTGCAAAACACATCAGGATGATACCAACTTCAGGGGCACTTCCATGTACTAGACCTTAGCTTCGCAACCAAAAATTCCAGCCCACTGCTTAGCTGATGCCGCCTGACTAACTCCTCTATTGACTTAATTTCTGTAAATAAATATGTATGTTAAATCTAGGGAATATCGATCAAAGGAGTCATGGACTCTTACCCCAGCACACATTTAGTCTTCTCTGATCCCTTTCCTCTCTATCCTCTCTTCTCTTTTTCTTTTCATGTTTCTTTTTCTTTTTCTTTTTACTCTGTTCTCTTCTCTTCTCTTTTTCTTTTTCTTTTCTTTTTTTTTAATCTAATGAATCAGTGATGCTGATGTAGTCCATCTTGCTCATCTTTTTTTTCTTTCTTTTGACAAAGTGTTAATGGATAATAGGATCATCGGTAATGTACCTACCCCTCGCTTCTATCGATGTGTGATCATTACTTTCTAAATTTGAAAATGGGGTCATAAGAAATATTCATACCCATGTGCATTTTCCAGGAAATCATCTCAATCTTTTTCTTTTCTAGATGCCAAAGAGAGATGAGAGGCGGGAACTAGAAACTCACATATATTAACCTTTCAGACTTGCAGGAGAAATCTGATCCAGTGTATACCAAGCCCCAAAACAAGCAAGTTAAGTTGATTAAGGTTGAAAAGTCAGCTTTGGTTCCTTCAAACTTTCTCAACTAGCATGAATGTTATTAGCTGGTGATCCACGTTGGTGCTTCAATTCATTACACCCTGCAATCAATAACCTAAAGAATGGTGCTAGAGAGTGGTTAGATAAGTAGAAATTGAAATTTTTTATCATCCCCTTCTTGACTCTATAAAAGTCTTTAAAAAACATATACATCTAAAGCTCTAAATAAAACACAATATCAGTAACACCTCTCCCACACTTAAATACCTTTTCCCCAATTTTATACATTGTAAGATTGGTGGGAAATAAATAATAAGGACGGAAATTAACAAGGAGGAAATTGTAAACCTGCTCGCTGATGGTGAGTGTCGATAAACACAGTTAAGTGGAGATCCATCGATGCTCGTGATGCTTTGTCTACATTGATCAAGTGTCGATTGATGCTCGGTGCAGACTCGTCTTCTCGAGTCTTTTTTACGTAAAATAAAATAAGCAAGCAATATCAGTAAAAATGAAAATTAAAAATAATTTTAAACTTACCAAATGGGTTATCAAGCGCTTGTTTATAGTGTTTAGCTTGACGTTTTCAATGTTTATGGCTAGTATGAGGGTAGTGGAACACTTAATGGAAACACAAGTATCCACATCTTCTCCGCTCATCTCAAACCAGGTGCCTACAAAGATTTTAATGGCTTCTTCTCCTCTGGCTCAGTGCTCTTGCTCTCTCTGAATGATCTCATGTGTATAGTCCACTTTCAGATGCAGTTCTTCCATACACCTACTTAACCATCCAATGCTGTTGTTGAAAGGGAAATAGATTGCATCAGTCTTCATGTAGAACTCATCAAACATCCTCTCATGAGTTGTACTAATGTAGGCTATCATCTGTTCAACTTGAACTTTCAAGTAGATCTCAGATGCGGGAAGACATGGAGGTGTAAGGTGGGCTCCAGGTAGCTGGAAACATCCATTATACTCTGGTAGACTCAAATAACAGCCTCCCTTACTATCTGCCATCTGAAATATTGCTCTCATATCTTCCTTTGAAACATTGATGATCCTTCCATCCTCAGCCCGTGCATTTCCCTCTTCATGTCTGTAGACTCCATGCTCATCTGGTACTACGACACTGACTTTTATTTTAGGTGGAATGGATGTTTCAATCAAGAATGTATTTCGATAGTCCGGAGTCGCAGAGGTGTTGATCGATGTTGGTGGCTGGGTGTCAAGCAAAGCTGAAGGCTGTGTGTTGATCGATGCCTCACCATCTTCTTCATGTTCTGCGCCAGAATCAGAATAGAAAACTGCCACGAATCCTAGACCATATCCTATCTCAATGTAGGGTGTGTTTCCCTTGACCACTAGAACATGGTCACAAAAATCAGTCTCACTGATGAGTGAGAGATACAACATGTTTGTCTTCATATCACGAACAGATCCTACAATAGACATAAAGGCTCTCTCAAGTAATAGAAAAAAATTCCAATCTATCTGAATATCCATAGCATGAAAATCATTTATCTGAATATCCATAGCATGATAATCCACAAGAGCTAGGGCATTGCCGATTTTTACCTGATAGTTTCTGACATTCTCTCCTAAATTCACCTTGGAGCAATCCAAAAAGGTGAATAAATCACTAGAATGTTCAATCTTATGACTCAGCTGCTCTGCCATCACTCTGGGCATAATACTGACTGAAGAACCTGTGTTGCAGAGTGCATTAGGGTAGCTGTGACCTCCAATCATGCATGAAACCACGAACTTCCCATGTAATCCTCTGTTTCATCTTCTCTCTTATCTGATGGAACATACGCTTAATGTCCTCTTCCGTCTTTCTACTCTCTCTAAAAATCATTCAGAATCTGTGGATCCAATAAGCTTCATCGAATGGCATGCCCACTGGGATAATATTAATCCTCTTGGTGAAACTACCCATCTCTTTCTCATTAGATTCTCTCTTAAGATGCTTAGGAACCTTGTTCTTCTTCTTCTTTAGAAGTTTGCACCTCTGTAGCCTGCTCAACAATCATAGTGTAACGACCGTGACCTGGTTCTTTTTAAAAACAAAATTAATTTTCAAAAATTGTTATTTATCTTAACCGGTTTGATTTGTTTTTTAATTAATTTAGAACAAACCCAATTCAACCTCCTTTTTGGTTTAGCTAAACCGTGTTTGGTTTAATTATTTAAGAAAATATAAACCATCTGATCTTTTACCTTTCTCGTGTGTGTGTTCGATTATTATATACCTAATAATATATATGCATCATATTCATCTTCTCAAGCAGCCGCCTCCTCTATCTAAGCTTCTTCGATCTCTCATGTTATCTCTCTCTTTCTCCTTAATCTTTGTTCATGAGCTCGTGTGCTTCACCATCACCATCGGAGAAGACGTGAAGCAGTCGTGTATCCAGTGATCGTGTATAGCCATTAGCCGTTGAGAAGAGATAAACATAACCGGAGCCGTCGTATTGCAGCACCGTCTCCACCACAACCGCGAGCCACTGGTGAGCCAGTCATGTCACCAGAGGTTTGCTTACCACCAGATATGAAGCGTTGTCTATGGAGGAGCCGACCAAGCAGGAGCCTTTCCGCGACCGTCTCCGTTCACCACCGTTGCGAGTCACCATCACCGGCCAGAGGAGCATGTGTCATTGGAAGCGGCGTGGTGTGGTGTGGTGTTATATCGTTGGTATTGACGTTATGTATTAGATTTGTGAGATAGAGCACGTGTTAGAGGCAAGAAGATAAGTGAGTTTGGAGCCACCGTCATTCCCATAATCATGTTGTATCGTGTAAGTGTTCATCCTTCTTGTTTCTTGTTAAGCAAGTTACCTTTATCATAAGCCTTATTCTTAGCATGTCACATTGTTTCGTTTTATTTTTATTCGATCTGAGATGTTGTTGATGAAAACTTGGAATCCAAGGTGAAACCCTAGCTTTCTTGCTGATCAAGCCAACTCGTTTATTTCCGATCTGTTTCTGGTTCTCCGGTATGGCTAAGGTGAGGGTCTATTCCGTAAATCCCGAACCAATAATAGAATTCTTTCTATTGTCGTTTAGTTTCGAAACATGTTCTGTCTGTTTGAAATTGAGTCTTGCGTGGTAGTTAGTTCATTCATTGTAAACCAGAACTAGGGGTCTAGAGGATTAAATTATTGATATGTTTGGGTGATGTTAAGTGACGGTATATATATATATGTATATACATAGATATGAGTAGGGACTATGTGATGAGGGCGGGGGTTCAGAGACATCCGGGCTATCAACGCATATTTGAGGGCGGGGGTCCGGAGACATCCGGGCTATCGACGCATATTGAGGGCGGGGGCCCAAAGACGTTTGGGCTATCGACGCATATTGAGGGCGGGGGCCCAAAGACGTTTGGGCTATCGACGCATATTGAGGGCGGGGGCTCAAAGACGTTTGGGCTATCGACGCATATTTGTTTGGAGCGCCATGCAGAGACGTCTGCATTCGACGCATAGAGGTTACGGGCGGGGGTCCAGAGATGTCTGGGCTAGCGACGCATATTATGATGAAATATATCCGTAGAGGAGAATGCGGGGCGTATGGATTAGCTATGTGCTATCTTCGCATAGATTGTTTGGTGTGATGCTCTAGGCATCGTGTTTGTTCAGGTTAGAACTAAACTTCCATAGTCGAAGTTCTATTTACTAAGTCAGTGTTTTGCGTGTTTAGCATCCCATACCTCACTGAGTGACTTCCCCGTTACTCACCCCTCTTTCCTTCCCCCTTTCAGGTGAGACTGACGATCAGGAGTGATCTTTCCGGGATGGTGTTTTTGGACTTTTTCTTCGTTTTATTTTCAAACCTACTTTATGATATTATCGACATTTATTCGGGTTTTATTTTATTATCTGGAGTTATGGTGTTTGGAGATTATTTATGAGTATTAATGATGGAGTTTCAGAGATTATTATTGTTTATTATTTATTTTATTATTTCGAAAAATGCGGGTTTCACACATAGCCTCGGATGCAGCTGTGGTTTCCTAACTTGTTTCCATAGTTGGCTTTGTTGATGTATGAGATGAGTGTATTGAATCATTCAGACGCTCCACATCAATACTTGGCACTTGAACTCAGTAAGTCACCGGTAGGTGTCGATTGACGAACAAGTTAGGGTGTCGATTGATGCTTGCTGTTTCACAAGAACCTACGTATCGAGGGTATTTGTGACACCCACGATCTGGTCTAAGTACAATTTGACGCTACCGGCCGTGCAACAATCAACCAAAACCAATCACTAGTAACTTAAACCAAACCGAGAAGCCACAATGCGTACCTCAATGCTTATCCCAAATTTTCCGGAATAGATCCAGGTACCTTAGGCTAGTATCCTAAGTACACATATCCTATTAGCTACAACCCGAGGCTTTGTAACCCGACTGAGTAATACCTAATAGTTGGTTCGTCCAGATAAGGAGTTATATCATATGGAACCCGTACTTTAAAAATATTTTTTATACAATATATACTTATTTGTTCAAAAGCTTTCTACACAATGTTATAGATTAACCTCGAGGTTCTTGGTAACAAACTTTATGCATATGATATATCAAAATGACTTTGCAAGGATAATAAAACTACCGCTGACTAATGTTTTTCCTTCCCGTTCTTGAGTAAAGGTCTCCCACGTACTGGTCACCTGCATATCAAATGAGTCATGAGTAACTAGTTTACTCAGTGAGTCTAATCCCGCACCCAACACATATAAATAATATCCCGAGCAATCAACTCCATTTGTATGTAGTGGAAATACATTCCATAATTATTATAAATATATATAAGGCCTAATATCCATCAATGTGAATCTTTTCTTAAACATCACCTCCACGACACCCGCCATTCACTCATACTTATACTATACATATATATATATATATGTATATATATTTATATATATATATATATATATGTATATTTATATGTATGTATATATATTTATATATATATGTATATTTATATTATATATAAACTAAACCTAGAAAACCACGAAGGCTAACCGAGCCTAGCGGGAAGAAAAACATCACCATCATTGCCATCAGATATTTCAAGACTAAACATCTAACGCTGCATGCAGTTACATGGCCTCCACGGTGCAACCCCATCATCGTGTCTTCGTGAACTTGTTCCATATCACAGGACCAATTTACGGTAATGTGGAGACTTTAGAGAGAGTGAATATGATAAGACTTCATATGATTCTATATAAGTACTTGGGTACAAGTACTAAGGCTCGGAAAAACATTAAAGAACTATTACTAGTAATTCTTAAGTGCTTACACAAGGTAAACACTTCAAAATTAAAAATTGATCAAGAAACAATACTTAATAAATCAACCATATTCATTGATCAATCATGCTATACTCATTGATAACTCATCAATAATCTATCTATACTCACCTATAAATTAATGAGATTGGCTAAGGACGACTAGATACGAGCTCAATCTAATCACACTCCACTTCCAGTACACTTCAGATTCAGAATGATCACAAGGACGAGTCCGGCTGATCTGCCCACTCTCCTTGACCATCTGAATTCAAACCAAGAGACTAAATAGCTCCAAATATTGAATGTACTGATAGCTTAACTCCTCAATCATGTACTGAGAATACACGGTTCTGTGGATGGGATCAAGTGGAAGTTTAAGTCTTCACTCATCCCCTGTTCTAAAACATAACAGTTCAGATCATAGGATCACTAGCCCAACAAAATAGTTCAAGACTAAATAGTTCACTAAGCTTGGTCAGTTCAGCTATGCTCCTACCAATTCACCTAACGTCAGACTTGATCAGTACGTGTCAAGTCCAGACCATAGACAGCTCGGCTCAAATCAGTTGAAGACAATATCAAATCTGTTCGGTTCAGAACATCCGTAATCTAGCAATTTGGTTTAAGCTAAACAACTTAAACCAATTCAGTTCAAGATCGGTTCTACTCATCCTATATCAGATCAACTCATTTCAGATATGTATGGTGTAGGACATGATCATTTCAGTTCAGCTCAGGTCTAGACAGTTTCCATCAGTTAGCTAGCGGTTTACAGAAAATTAATTCAAACTGAAACTAACAAACTGAACCATAATAAAATCTTAGACAAGTGATCCCACCATGACCTGAGTTAAACATGAACTGTTCTGATCAGATACTTACTGATGCAAGGAGGTGAAGCTTGCCCAAAATATAAACCGTTGGATGAACTCAGATGGTTCTCCTCACCAAGGTAAGCTTGCGGCTTGACTGATCAAAAAGAAAGATCAAGGTTTGATCATGATCTGAACTTAACCAGGTCTAGGGTTTTATTTAATCAAAATATCACCTTCTGATCTTCCTCACAGAAAAAACTGATCAAGGATTGAAGATCAAATCCCCAGCATTTTTTCTTTACTTAATTTTCTGAATTTTCTGTTCTTCTTTCTCTCTTTCTCTCTGAAAATTATGTGGAAATTTCTTTTGTTTCTGGACATGGTAAAGCAGCTGGAGGAGGGTTAAATACATTCTGTGGTTACTTCACCTGATGGTTTAGTTCATGTCAAAGCTTTTCCTAGAGCATACAGCTGCCGACCTACTTCATCATCTGCAGCATAATGTCCTTTCCTTCCCCTGCAGCAGTTTCCAACCAATCATAAATAATTTAGAGAGGAAGCAAGAAACCAGGAAGCTTGTGACTTGCATGTTCGATTTACTACAGAAGAAAGCAAGCATGAAGGTCCATGACAGGTGACTTGATTACTGATCCACCAGCTGAGAAGGTGAAGTACATGACGGGTCAGAATTATTTGGGAAGCTGGTCGCTAATTCTGAATATTTTTTGACCAAATTTTCCGCGTCCATTAATACCCCTCCTGCTCTCGGAAATAATTTTACAGCTTGATAATTTTGACCATAATAATTAATACCCGACCAGAACTATCAAGGAAAGGTCTTTCGACCACAAGACTGTCCCGTAGAGATATTAATTCATTGGTCAATTTTATTATTATTTTGGTCGAACTAACTCCAAACTGGTCATGCAGAATTTTTCTCGACCAAAACCTTATCCAGTGGTGAGTATTACATTCTTCCCCCCTCAAAAGAATTTGTCCCCTAATTCTCAAAACATAGCTGTACCCAATTTATAGGACACTGGATTCTCTGCAAGGAGTTCAGGATACCAGTTGTGAACTTATCTTCATCTACCCATATAAAAACAACTCATGGTTGGTTCCCCCAATTACTTGGACCTATGAAATTTCCGATCCTCCAATCTTCTGATACGATATTCACCCATTGGCAAATGATTGTTACGATAGGCTAGATTGGTTTGCAAATTTTCTGGTTTCAGCAGGCTTATCATAATGGGTCAGACATAACCTTATGCAACATCAAATCACAGATTCCCAAATGCATATCTAAAAAAGCTCTAGTCAACAAATAACCTTTCCAACTCTTGATAACAGTCGGTACGGAACAAATAACATATTCGCGGATTTCCCAACTTTTCTAAAATGATATTTTCTTTACAATGCAGTCACTTTCAAGAAGAATCAAATTCATTACTGCTACACAACTCTTGTCAGCTACGGTCTGCATGCTTCTCTTGACAGCCTTGGATCTCTGGATACCATCACTTCTCAAACCTTTCTATCTGCCTTCCTCCCATATCAACAACATGGAAATGTGGAACATGAAGTGATGTGCAATACGTGAAGGTAAAATCTCGGGTCTGGTTAATGTTAACTTGATTAACCGTGCAACAATCAAACAAGAACGTGTACGATCAATCACACTAACATGATTCAGACCAAGGTTGCTACTATAAATACACACACACCCATTCCAAGAATGATCTCCCTTACAATATTCAGTACACTTATGATCTATTTGAGGCCTTCTTCATAATCTTCTGAGCAACTCAAAATTCCTCTGATGCTTCCCACATAGCCAAATTCTGGTATTATTGCTTTCTAACTTCCTTCTTCTGACAAGAAACTAAAGATCCAAAAACGCCATCCATATCAAGCTTGATTCACCAACTAGATAATCTTGTACAACAACGTCAGACTTTATGTATTTATAGATCCTCTAAATCTTAACAACCATGGCATTCCCATATTCCTTATGTCATAGCGTTTCTTGCAGTCTTCAATCTTCCTCAGGGTTCTTTTCACATCTCTTTTCTAGTCAGTAAGCTTAATTTTAGGTAGAACTTGGGTTTCTTCTCCCAGGGTCTCCGCTTACTGAACTTGTATATGACACAGTCCTCGTACTAATATGTGCAATTCTGCATATTCAGTTCCTCCCATGATTTCCTTAAGTTCTCATGCTTCAATGAGTTTCTTTGATACAAATGACCAAGCCATGTTAATTTTCTACTTTCAATCTTGAAGGCTCTCCATTCTCTCTATATAAGGCAGACAAATCAAATATTTCAGATATTGCTTCATGATTATTGAATTCCTTCTCAATCTTGACACCAAATTTCTCCTTCCCCAAAGCATGAGCAACTGCATTTTTAGGGCTTCTTGGATCAGTGAACACTTGCATCCCATCGTCTTGCATCACACACACCTAAACCCACACATAATGCCTGCATGAAACTGTATATGACTGGCTAGGCTCATGCACAACTAAGATATATCACCTCAACGGTCGATATGGTTGCAAACTCTTGAACAAACTTCTGATGGTAACCGACCAATCGAAAAACTTTGAATCTCAATAACAAAGATAGGATACGACCATTCAGTAATAGTGAAGACCTTTTCTAAATCTGCAACCACTCGTGGTTCCAACTTGCTAACTAAGGGATCCAACTTCCCTTGTTGTGCAGAATAATTTACCCCAACTTGAAGCATCCGTCGAACGTTCTTGAAACAAGTTGCACCTTAAAAACGATCTTAATACCTCATTAATTCTAAGACATGGATATTTTTTCCATATGGCTAAGCCAACGAATCAACCACTGCTGAACAGAACCAAAAACTCTCACCCTTCTTCTTTACCACTAACATGGGTACTCTCCACAACAAATCTCTAGTTCGAACGAAACCTTTAAACAAATCTTTTAACTGCTTCTTTAACTCGACCAGAATGACTTAGAAAGATGCCTAAGTTATTGCAGTGAATCCAAGTTAACCAAAAATAATGAACAGGTTAGTTCCAGATGTGGACAATCCTTCTAGCGCTTTAAACATATCTCTAAATTCTCTGATTATTGGTTTGTCTTCTACACTATGCTCCTTTTTATGTTCTACTTCCCCAATGGTCATGATAATGGAATACATTACTTCACTTTTTCCCACAAGGTTTTAAACTCTCTAGACTGATATGAGGTTATGCTCCAACACTTAGTAGAATACCACTATAGGCCAACGGTGATTGGTCTTCTCCAAAGACATCTTTCCTCAACAACATCCTAACTGAGCTCGGTAACTAGATAGCCAGTCCCACTCTAGATAGAAACATACTACTCTAATGGAAGTACTAAAGAATGGGGTAGGCATACCATAACTTTAAATGGTAGGAAGTACTTCTAGGAATAAGAACTGTATACTTCAATTCACCCAAGGGAATTCGCCCAAAATCTTGTTGGGCGAATAAGAACTGTTTACTCAGTGAGTCTCATCCCGCAAACCAACCCATATCAATAATATCTCGAGCAATGAACTCCATTCCATTATTATTGTAAATATATATAAAGCATATCATTCCATCGATGTAAATCTTATCTTAAACATCACCTCCAAGACAGCCACCCTCCAGGGTACGACCCCATCATCGTGTCTTTGTGGCCTTGTTCCATATCAGCACGACCAATTCACGTTAATGTGGGGACTTTAGGGAGAGTGAATATGATAAATCTTCACATGATCCTTACTCATATATACATACATACATACATATATATATATATATATATATATATTAGTACTTGAGAACAAGTACTAAATCTCAGGAAAACTTCAAAAATTTATTCTCAGTAGTTCTTAAGTATTTACACAAGGTTAACACTTCACAGTTAAATATAGATGAAGAGACAATACTTAATCAATCAACCATAGTATGCAATCATGCTATACCCATTCCTAACTCATCAGTAATCTATCTAGATTCACCTTTGATTCTATTAGATTGGCTAAGGAAGACTAAACACAAGCTCAAACTAATCACACTCCATTTCCGGTTCACTTCAGATTCAGAACGATCACAAGGACGAGTTCGGCTGATCTCACCACTCTCTTTGACAATCTGAATTCAAACGAAGAGACTAAATGGCATCAAGGATTGACTGGAGTTCTAGCTTAACTCCTAAAACAAGTACTGAGAGTACACAGTTCAGTGAATGGGATCAAGGGGATGCTTAAATCTTCAGTCGTCCCCTGTCCGAAAACAGAACAGTTCGGATCATAGGATCATCAATCCAACAAAATAGTTAAAGGGCAAACAGTTCACTAAGCTCTGTCAGTTCAGCTCTGTTCCTACCAATTCAGTTCAACTCATACTTGATCAGCACGTGAAAAGTCCAGACCATAGACATCTTGGCTCAAATCAGTTGAAGACAAGATCAAATCTGCTCGGTTCAGAACATCCCTAATCCAACAGTTTGGTTCAAGCTAAACAGCTTAAATCAATTCAGTTCAAGTTCGGTTCTACTCACTCTAGATCAGATCGTCTCGGTTCAGATATGTTTGGTTCAGGACAGAATCAGTCAAGTTCAGCTTCGGTCTAGATAGTTTCCATCAATAAGCTAGCGGATTACAAAAAATTAATTCAAACCAAAACTCACAAACTGATCCATAAAATCATCTTAGATAAGTGATCCGACCATGACCTGAGTTAAACATGAACTGTTCTGATCATATACCTAATGAGGCAAGGAGGTGATGCTTACCCAGAATCTAAACCGTTGGATGAATTCAGGTGGTTCTCCTCTCCATGGTAAGCTTGCAGCTGGAGTGATCAAAAAATTCTATCAAGGTCTGATCATGATCTGAAGTGAACTAGGTCTAGGGTTTTATGTTTAAAAAGTCTCACCTTCTGATCTTCCTCACAGAAAAAAACTGATCAAGGATTGAAGATCAAATCAGCAGCAATTTTTTTGATTTAATTTTCTGAATTTTCTCATTGAATTTTCTGAATTTTCTCATTGAATTTTCTGTTCATATTTCTCTCTCTTTCTCTGAAATTTCTCTAGAATTTTCTTCTTTTTCTGGATGTGGTAAATCAGCTGGAGGAGGGTTAAAAACAAGCTGTGGTTACGTCACCTGAGGGTTTAGGTCATGAAAAAGCTTGGCTGAGAGCAGACACCTGACGACATGCTTCATCATCTGCAACATACTGTTCTTTCCTTCCCCTGAAGCAATCCCAACCAATCATAAATAATTAAGAGAGGAAGCAAGCACCCGGGAAGCTTGTGACTTGCATGTGCCATTTATTATAGAAGAAGGCAAGCAGGAAGGTGCATGGCTTGTGACTTGATTACTGATCAAGAGGTTGAGAAGGTGAAGTACGTGACAGGTCAGAATTATTTAGAAAGCTGGTCGATAATTTTGAATAATTTTTGGACCAAATGTTCCTCATCCATTAATACCCTTCCTTGTGGGACCGAAATTCACACTTTAAATTTCCGTAATCGGAGGAAAGTCAAGAAACCTTAACTTTCCCTGAGGTCCCGGATTTCTGCTGAGCCTACGACAAGTAATCATATTATGAGTAACCAAAACCGAGATAATCAAATACGAATTTTCGAGTAAAAAGAAAGATCTTTTTAAATCCTTTTCGCGTAAGAACATTGCGAAGATACAACAAGTTTTTAAGAGCTTCGGCCATAAGAGCTGTCGGCGAGTTTCCTAGTTCTAACACCTTATTCTCTAAACTTTGTTTGACTTGCAGCTCGATAACAAAAACGAAATTGTCGAAATGTTTCTAAGTGCTAACTTTGCTGAGAATTTTCTTATGTCTTGTGTCCCCTCGCCTTGGCCTCTCCTATATATCCCTCCTAGGTTGGCCGTCTTTCCTTTTCTGCCCCTGATTCGAGTCTATCTCTCCGCAGAAATCTTCCTTATCTTCTCAATTTTCCATGATTATCTGGAAAGTTACCATTTATCTTCTTTTCCATTGTAATTGGGCTCATTCTCGTCCGAAATCGCAAAAAGGCCTTTTGTTGCGTTTTACACCCTTTCGAACCGTTTTTGTGACATAAACGTTTCGCGATTTCCATCAGAGAAATCACTTTTCATAAGATGTTGGGTCCCATATTGTTGGTTCCGTAAAATAATAAAACCGTTCTTATAGTCAAGATAACAATTGTGTTAAGTTAACCATTATCGTTTTATGTGACTGATTCAAAGTTTTTACGAGAAGACAAGTCCTTGCTATTTTTATCACAAAATTTCAATAGAAACTCTAAGCAAGACAAAACAAGAATCAGTACGGTAAAGTCCCGAAGGAGAGAGTAATGAAGCGGAGATGGTCTCGTTGACCATAGGCAACGATACATGGCTTCCTTCATGTCGCCGATGGGCGAGGAGACATGGCTCTTGTATTGTCTCCCACGGGGAACGAGAATTGGTGAGGGTCTTGTCTCTCGTGGGCGACAAGAAAGTGCTTGTGTCTCGTCGCTCGTGGGCGACAAGACGTGGCTCTTTTCTCGTTGCCCACAAGTAACGAGACTCAGTGTTGGTCCTGTCACCTGTAGGCGACGAGATATGGCTTGTTTCTCGTTGCCTACGTGCAACAAGACTTTGAGCCAATCATTTTTTCCGTTTGTGACGAGACGTTTCTGATGAGCAAGACCATGAGGTGCTCAGACACTATTTTTTCTTGTTTCCTATTACTTGGAAGAGTGAAAACATCCCTGCAGTAGTTTTAGAACATTGATTCCTTTGTTACCAATTTCAACCCCAACAGTTAGCCCCCCAATTGCGAGAATCGTTGTGATGTTCTCGTGATGTGTTATGTACGTTAAGTAAGTTAGGAGGAATTGATGGTCGAAAGTTCAGAGTGAATCGTAGATTCTTTTCCTATAGGTATGTGGAGTAAGTTTTCAAATTCCTCACCTGCTCACTACCACAAGAAATTTTCTTTATAGTAGAAAAGCTCTTTCTCTCTTCTTTCTCTTTGTTATTTTTTTCATGGCTCCTAGAAGAAGAATATTAGAGAATTCATCGCCCTCCTCATTTGTTCCAGAGAGCTTACGAATTTGGGAAGATGAGGTTGTTCCAAAAGTTGAGTTCTTGCCGAATTATGTTGACCGTAAAGAGGCGCTTGCGTAGTGGGAAGTTACCTGCGGTATGGTACCGCCCTCAGCTGAGTCTTGGTGTTCGCGGAGACCCAAATTTATTGGTGCTACTGATAGGCCGAGTCAGTGTAGGGATTCTTAACTTGCCACCATCTGAGACTTTTGTTGAGTTTCGGAGGAGGTGCAGTTTCGAATGCCGAGACGCAAAGAAAGTGTTGATGCTCTCCTTTGTGGTTATTTCACGTGTTACGAGGCACACTTCATATTTTGTCGTCTATGGTTTCCCATCCTGGAGGTTATAGTTCGATTCTTAGACCGCTACGAGTTGTCGATAAGTCAACTTTCCCTTGTCCGGTTTAGTGGGGCTACTTCTCCCGAATCGAGTTCCAGTGGCGGTTGTGTATCATCAGGCTGGAGCTCGACCTTACACGATGGTTGTGGAGGATTTGAATCCGGCCATGGATGACTTTGTTCCCTACGATATTCTGTTGTGAGGGAGAGAGAAAGATCTACCAACAAAAAACAAGTTGCCACGGACAAAGGCGATATTGCCTACAAAGGTGGTGGAACTTCCCAGTGACGAGTGGTACCGACATTTTCTTCTTGGAGATGGAAGCGGAACCAGTCAGACCCCACTGCCATCGTTTTTGAGGTGGATCTGACCTTGATTCTTACCTTGCCTCGCTCATCATTCCGTCAGGTCAGCCCGCGACCAGCAGAGAGTCTACTTGATCAGAGAATTTTGTGGAGGCATCGCGGTTATGCATGGGGTTAGTTTTCGTATTTGTTTGATTTTTTATGTCGGGTTCGCCCTCTAATTCTTTAAAGAAATCTTTGCAGGGCCTTTACGTGATGGATGAGGTTCTTAGGGCGAGCTGTTTGGAAGCATAGACGGCTTGGTTTGAGGTCGAGAATGTCGAAAAAGAGATTGCCCGTTCTCTGCGTGAGAAGGATCTCGAGCTGAACCGAGCTTCTAGCTGGACAGAGGGAGATGGACTCGATCCTGAAGATCGCTCGGCTCAGTTTGTAGCTGACTTCAGGGAGTTCAAGAAGGTGCAAAGGTCCTTTGGGAACTACCGTGAGTTGCTAGGATCTTTATGGTGCGCACAGGCCGATGAATACAACTTCGAAACTAAGACGAAGATGTCGAGGCATCTGTCCAATATTTCTAATATGGAGCTGAAGATCCCTGAGATCGAAGGGAGGATTTGAAGACACTGGGCTCCGATCCTCGTTTCTCCTGACTCGGAGGAGGTCAGACTTTCTGCCGCGGGAGAAGATGTCGAGGTGGATCAGGTTCCGGCTCCGCTCGGTGTCATTGATTACTCGATCTTGGGTAATTTGGTTTATAGCCCGTGAAGGGTAATTGTCTTTGAAGGGTGCATGTTCCCTTTTGTGTTTATACTATGTATCGTACTTTTCCCCATGGGTGAATATATGTTCGTTTCGTAGCCTCACATTTTTTGCAGACAAAGCATCGACGAGAACAAGAAAGTGTGAGTGTGTTCCTCATTTCATTTGTTCTAGAGAATAGTGATGCTTGTAGTTGCGTTATGACGTAGATTTTTGAGACGTATGAATTTTGAGAAGTTTATGAACCTCCAAGTATCAACAAAGAGGCGAGTTTTTTATCTCGTATCAATGATACTATGCCTTTGAGAGTTAAAAGTGGAGTTTTTTGGTAAGACCTAGGTTTATTTTCGTGCCTGGATTATGCGGGGTCGATCCCAGATTACTTGACTCGTTTACGGTTTCAACCTGATTTCGCTTTGGTATTGAATTCTGCGATGAGTTCTTGGCTTATGTGATTTGCATCGATAATGAATCGAGTATCTCTCCATATAGTTTTAAAGTCTCAGAAGTACTGACCAATATTTCTGATTTATATACCACGTTTATACTTGTGTCGGATGTATGAGGACCAATTATATGAGAGGAGTAGGTCGAGCTAAGCGTTCGTTTGGGTAAGACCTAGGTTTATTTTCGTGCCTGGATTATGGGGGGGTCGATCCCAGATTACTTGACTTGTTTACGGTTTCAACCTGATTTCGCTTTGGTATTGAATTCTGCGATGAGTTCTTGGCTTATGTGATTTGCATCGATCATGAATCGAGTATCTCTCCATATAGTTTTAAAGTCTCAGAAGTACTGACCAATATTTCTGATTTATATACCACGCTTATACTTGTGTCGGATGTATGAGGACCAATTATATGAGAGGAGTAGGTCGAGCTAAGCGTTCGTTTGGGTAAGACCTAGGTTTATTTTCGTGCCTGGATTATGCGGGGTCGATCCCAGATTACTTGACTCGTTTACGGTTTCAACCTTATTTCGCTTTGGTATTGAATTCTGCGATGAGTTCTTGGCTTATCTGATTTGCATCGATCATGAATCGAGTATCTCTCCATATAGTTTTAAAGTCTCAGAAGTACTGACCAATATTTCTGATTTATATACCACGCTTATACTTGTGTCGGATGTATGAGGACCAATTATATGAGAGCAGTAGGTCGAGCTAAGAGTTCGTTTGAGTAAGACCTAGGTTTATTTTCGTGCCTGGATTATGCGGGGTCGATCCCAGATTACTTGACTCGTTTACGGTTTCAACCTTATTTCGCTTTGGTACTGAATTCTGCGATGAGTTCTTGGCTTATGTGATTTGCATCGATCATGAATCGAGTATCTCTCCATATAGTTTTAAAGTCTCAGAAGTAGTGACCAATATTTCTGATTTATATACCACGCTTATACTTGTGTCGGATGTATGAGGACCAATTATATGAGAGGAGTAGGTCGAGCTAAGCGTTCGTTTGAGTAAGACCTAGGTTTATTTTCGTGCCTGGATTATGCGGGGTCGATCCCAGATTACTTGACTCGTTTACGGTTTCAACCTGATTTCGCTTTGGTATTGAATTCTGCGATGAGTTCTTGGCTTATGTGATTTGCATCGATCATGAATCGAGTATCTCTCCATATAGTTTTAATGTCTCAGAAGTACTGACCAATATTTCTGATTTATATACCACGCTTATACTTGTGTCGGATGTATGAGGACCAATTATATGAGAGGAGTAGGTCGAGCTAAGCATTCGTTTGGGTAAGACCTAGGTTTATTTTCGTGCCTGGATTATGCGGGGTCGATCCCAGATTACTTGACTCGTTTACGGTTTCAACCTGATTTCGCTTTGGTATTGAATTATGCGATGAGTTCTTGGCTTATGTGATTTGCATCGATCATGAATCGAGTATCTCTCCATATAGTTTTAAAGTCTCAGAAGTACTGACCAATATTTCTGATTTATATACCACGCTTATACTTGTGTCGGATGTATGAGGACCAATTATATGAGAGGAGTAGGTCGAGCTAAGCGTTCGTTTGGGTAAGACCTAGGTTTATTTTCGTGCATGGATTATGCGGGGTCGATCCCAGATTACTTGACTCGTTTACGGTTTCAACCTGATTTCGCTTTGGTATTGAATTCTGCGATGAGTTCTTGGCTTATGTGATTTGCATCGATCATGAATCGAGTATCTCTCCATATAGTTTTAAAGTCTCAGAAGTACTGACCAATATTTCTGATTTATATACCACGCTTATACCTGTGTCGGATGTATGAGGACCAATTATATGAGAGGAGTAGGTCGAGCTAAGCGTTCGTTTGGGTAAGACCTAGGTTTATTTTCGTGCCTGGATTATGCGGGGTCGATCCCAGATTACTTGACTCGTTTACGGTTTCAACCTGATTTCGCTTTGGTATTGAATTCTGCGATGAGTTCTTGGCTTATGTGATTTGCATCGATCATGAATCGAGTATCTCTCCATATAGTTTTAAAGTCTCAGAAGTACTGACCAATATTTCTGATTTATATACCACGCTTATACTTGTGTCGGATGTATGAGGACCAATTATATGAGAGGAGTAGGTCGAGCTAAGCGTTCGTTTGGGTAAGACCTAGGTTTATTTTCGTGCCTGGATTATGCGGGGTCGATCCCAGATTACTTGACTCGTTTACGGTTTCAACCTGATTTCGCTTTGGTATTGAATTCTGCGATGAGTTCTTGGCTTATGTGATTTGCATCGATCATGAATCGAGTATCTCTCCATATAGTTTTAAAGTCTCAGAAGTACTGACCAATATTTCTGATTTATATACCACGCTTATACTTGTGTCGGATGTATGAGGACCAATTATATGAGAGGAGTAGGTCGAGCTAAGCGTTCGTTTGGGTAAGACCTAGGTTTATTTTCGTGCCTGGATTATGCGGGGTCGATCCCAGATTACTTGACTCGTTTACGGTTTCAACCTGATTTCGCTTTGGTATTGAATTCTGCGATGAGTTCTTGGCTTATGTGATTTGCATCGATCATGAATCGAGTATCTCTCCATATAGTTTTAAAGTCTCAGAAGTACTGACCAATATTTCTGATTTATATACCACGCTTATACTTGTGTCGGATGTATGAGGACCAATTATATGAGAGGAGTAGGTCGAGCTAAGCGTTCGTTTGGGTAAGACCTAGGTTTATTTTCGTGCCTGGATTATGCGGGGTCGATCCCAGATTACTTGACTCGTTTACGGTTTCAACCTTATTTCGCTTTGGTATTGAATTCTGCGATGAGTTCTTGGCTTATGTGATTTGCATCGATCATGAATCGAGTATCTCTCCATATAGTTTTAAAGTCTCAGAAGTACTGACCAATATTTCTGATTTATATACCACGCTTATACTTGTGTCGGATGTATGAGGACCAATTATATGAGAGGAGTAGGTCGAGCTAAGCGTTCGTTTGGGTAAGACCTAGGTTTATTTTCGTGCCTGGATTATGCGGGGTCGATCCCAGATTACTTGACTCGTTTACGGTTTCAACCTGATTTCGCTTTGGTATTGAATTCTGCGATGAGTTCTTGGCTTATGTGATTTGCATCGATCATGAATCGAGTATCTCTCCATATAGTTTTAAAGTCTCAGAAGTACTGACCAATATTTCTGATTTATATACCACGCTTATACTTGTGTCGGATGTATGAGGACCAATTATATGAGAGGAGTAGGTCGAGCTAAGCGTTCGTTTGGGTAAGACCTAGGTTTATTTTCGTGCCTGGATTATGCGGGGTCGATCCCAGATTACTTGACTCGTTTACGGTTTCAACCTGATTTCGCTTTGGTATTGAATTCTGCGATGAGTTCTTGGCTTATGTGATTTGCATCGATCATGAATCGAGTATCTCTCCATATAGTTTTAAAGTCTCAGAAGTACTGACCAATATTTCTGATTTATATACCACGCTTATACTTGTGTCGGATGTATGAGGACCAATTATATGAGAGGAGTAGGTCGAGCTAAGCGTTCGTTTGGGTAAGACCTAGGTTTATTTTCGTGCCTGGATTATGCGGGGTCGATCCCAGATTACTTGACTCGTTTACGGTTTCAACCTGATTTCGCTTTGGTATTGAATTCTGCGATGAGTTCTTGGCTTATGTGATTTGCATCGATCATGAATCGAGTATCTCTCCATATAGTTTTAAAGTCTCAGAAGTACTGACCAATATTTCTGATTTATATACCACGCTTATACTTGTGTCGGATGTATGAGGACCAATTATATGAGAGGAGTAGGTCGAGCTAAGCGTTCGTTTGGGTAAGACCTAGGTTTATTTTCGTGCCTGGATTATGCGGGGTCGATCCCAGATTACTTGACTCGTTTACGGTTTCAACCTGATTTCGCTTTGGTATTGAATTCTGCGATGAGTTCTTGGCTTATGTGATTTGCATCGATCATGAATCGAGTATCTCTCCATATAGTTTTAAAGTCTCAGAAGTACTGACCAATATTTCTGATTTATATACCACGCTTATACTTGTGTCGGATGTATGAGGACCAATTATATGAGAGGAGTAGGTCGAGCTAAGCGTTCGTTTGGGTAAGACCTAGGTTTATTTTCGTGCCTGGATTATGCGGGGTCGATCCCAGATTACTTGACTCGTTTACGGTTTCAACCTGATTTCGCTTTGGTATTGAATTCTGCGATGAGTTCTTGGCTTATGTGATTTGCATCGATCATGAATCGAGTATCTCTCCATATAGTTTTAAAGTCTCAGAAGTACTGACCAATATTTCTGATTTATATACCACGCTTATACTTGTGTCGGATGTATGAGGACCAATTATATGAGAGGAGTAGGTCGAGCTAAGCGTTCGTTTGGGTAAGACCTAGGTTTATTTTCGTGCCTGGATTATGCGGGGTCGATCCCAGATTACTTGACTCGTTTACGGTTTCAACCTGATTTCGCTTTGGTATTGAATTCTGCGATGAGTTCTTGGCTTATGTGATTTGCATCGATCATGAATCGAGTATCTCTCCATATAGTTTTAAAGTCTCAGAAGTACTGACCAATATTTCTGATTTATATACCACGCTTATACTTGTGTCGGATGTATGAGGACCAATTATATGAGAGGAGTAGGTCGAGCTAAGCGTTCGTTTGGGTAAGACCTAGGTTTATTTTCGTGCCTGGATTATGCGGGGTCGATCCCAGATTACTTGACTCGTTTACGGTTTCAACCTGATTTCGCTTTGGTATTGAATTCTGCGATGAGTTCTTGGCTTATGTGATTTGCATCGATCATGAATCGAGTATCTCTCCATATAGTTTTAAAGTCTCAGAAGTACTGACCAATATTTCTGATTTATATACCACGCTTATACTTGTGTCGGATGTATGAGGACCAATTATATGAGAGGAGTAGGTCGAGCTAAGCGTTCGTTTGGGTAAGACCTAGGTTTATTTTCGTGCCTGGATTATGCGGGGTCGATCCCAGATTACTTGACTCGTTTACGGTTTCAACCTGATTTCGCTTTGGTATTGAATTCTGCGATGAGTTCTTGGCTTATGTGATTTGCATCGATCATGAATCGAGTATCTCTCCATATAGTTTTAAAGTCTCAGAAGTACTGACCAATATTTCTGATTTATATACCACGCTTATACTTGTGTCGGATGTATGAGGACCAATTATATGAGAGGAGTAGGTCGAGCTAAGCGTTCGTTTGGGTAAGACCTAGGTTTATTTTCGTGCCTGGATTATGCGGGGTCGATCCCAGATTACTTGACTCGTTTACGGTTTCAACCTGATTTCGCTTTGGTATTGAATTCTGCGATGAGTTCTTGGCTTATGTGATTTGCATCGATCATGAATCGAGTATCTCTCCATATAGTTTTAAAGTCTCAGAAGTACTGACCAATATTTCTGATTTATATACCACGCTTATACTTGTGTCGGATGTATGAGGACCAATTATATGAGAGGAGTAGGTCGAGCTAAGCGTTCGTTTGGGTAAGACCTAGGTTTATTTTCGTGCCTGGATTATGCGGGGTCGATCCCAGATTACTTGACTCGTTTACGGTTTCAACCTGATTTCGCTTTGGTATTGAATTCTGCGATGAGTTCTTGGCTTATGTGATTTGCATCGATCATGAATCGAGTATCTCTCCATATAGTTTTAAAGTCTCAGAAGTACTGACCAATATTTCTGATTTATATACCACGCTTATACTTGTGTCGGATGTATGAGGACCAATTATATGAGAGGAGTAGGTCGAGCTAAGCGTTCGTTTGGGTAAGACCTAGGTTTATTTTCGTGCATGGATTATGCGGGGTCGATCCCAGATTACTTGACTCGTTTACGGTTTCAACCTGATTTCGCTTTGGTATTGAATTCTGCGATGAGTTCTTGGCTTATGTGATTTGCATCGATCATGAATCGAGTATCTCTCCATATAGTTTTAAAGTCTCAGAAGTACTGACCAATATTTCTGATTTATATACCACGCTTATACTTGTGTCGGATGTATGAGGACCAATTATATGAGAGGAGTAGGTCGAGCTAAGCGTTCGTTTGAGTAAGACCTAGGTTTATTTTCGTGCCTGGATTATGCGGGGTCGATCCCAGATTACTTGACTCGTTTACGGTTTCAACCTGATTTCGCTTTGGTATTGAATTCTGCGATGAGTTCTTGGCTTATGTGATTTGCATCGATCATGAATCGAGTATCTCTCCATATAGTTTTAAAGTCTCAGAAGTACTGACCAATATTTCTGATTTATATACCACGCTTATACTTGTGTCGGATGTATGAGGACCAATTATATGAGAGGAGTAGGTCGAGCTAAGCGTTCGTTTGGGTAAGACCTAGGTTTATTTTCGTGCCTGGATTATGCGGGGTCGATCCCAGATTACTTGACTCGTTTACGGTTTCAACCTGATTTCGCTTTGGTATTGAATTCTGCGATGAGTTCTTGGCTTATGTGATTTGCATCGATCATGAATCGAGTATCTCTCCATATAGTTTTAAAGTCTCAGAAGTACTGACCAATATTTCTGATTTATATACCACGCTTATACTTGTGTCGGATGTATGAGGACCAATTATATGAGAGGAGTAGGTCGAGCTAAGCGTTCGTTTGGGTAAGACCTAGGTTTATTTTCGTGCCTGGATTATGCGGGGTCGATCCCAGATTACTTGACTCGTTTACGGTTTCAACCTGATTTCGCTTTGGTATTGAATTCTGCGATGAGTTCTTGGCTTATGTGATTTGCATCGATCATGAATCGAGTATCTCTCCATATAGTTTTAAAGTCTCAGAAGTACTGACCAATATTTCTGATTTATATACCACGCTTATACTTGTGTCGGATGTATGAGGACCAATTATATGAGAGGAGTAGGTCGAGCTAAGCGTTCGTTTGGGTAAGACCTAGGTTTATTTTCGTGCATGGATTATGCGGGGTCGATCCCAGATTACTTGACTCGTTTACGGTTTCAACCTGATTTCGCTTTGGTATTGAATTCTGCGATGAGTTCTTGGCTTATGTGATTTGCATCGATCATGAATCGAGTATCTCTCCATATAGTTTTAAAGTCTCAGAAGTACTGACCAATATTTCTGATTTATATACCACGCTTATACTTGTGTCGGATGTATGAGGACCAATTATATGAGAGGAGTAGGTCGAGCTAAGCGTTCGTTTGAGTAAGACCTAGGTTTATTTTCGTGCCTGGATTATGCGGGGTCGATCCCAGATTACTTGACTCGTTTACGGTTTCAACCTGATTTCGCTTTGGTATTGAATTCTGCGATGAGTTCTTGGCTTATGTGATTTGCATCGATCATGAATCGAGTATCTCTCCATATAGTTTTAAAGTCTCAGAAGTACTGACCAATATTTCTGATTTATATACCACGCTTATACTTGTGTCGGATGTATGAGGACCAATTATATGAGAGGAGTAGGTCGAGCTAAGCGTTCGTTTGGGTAAGACCTAGGTTTATTTTCGTGCCTGGATTATGCGGGGTCGATCCCAGATTACTTGACTCGTTTACGGTTTCAACCTGATTTCGCTTTGGTATTGAATTCTGCGATGAGTTCTTGGCTTATGTGATTTGCATCGATCATGAATCGAGTATCTCTCCATATAGTTTTAAAGTCTCAGAAGTACTGACCAATATTTCTGATTTATATACCACGCTTATACTTGTGTCGGATGTATGAGGACCAATTATATGAGAGGAGTAGGTCGAGCTAAGCGTTCGTTTGGGTAAGACCTAGGTTTATTTTCGTGCCTGGATTATGCGGGGTCGATCCCAGATTACTTGACTCGTTTACGGTTTCAACCTGATTTCGCTTTGGTATTGAATTCTGCGATGAGTTCTTGGCTTATGTGATTTGCATCGATCATGAATCGAGTATCTCTCCATATAGTTTTAAAGTCTCAGAAGTACTGACCAATATTTCTGATTTATATACCACGCTTATACTTGTGTCGGATGTATGAGGACCAATTATATGAGAGGAGTAGGTCGAGCTAAGCGTTCGTTTGGGTAAGACCTAGGTTTATTTTCGTGCCTGGATTATGCGGGGTCGATCCCAGATTACTTGACTCGTTTACGGTTTCAACCTGATTTCGCTTTGGTATTGAATTCTGCGATGAGTTCTTGGCTTATGTGATTTGCATCGATCATGAATCGAGTATCTCTCCATATAGTTTTAAAGTCTCAGAAGTACTGACCAATATTTCTGATTTATATACCACGCTTATACTTGTGTCGGATGTATGAGGACCAATTATATGAGAGGAGTAGGTCGAGCTAAGCGTTCGTTTGGGTAAGACCTAGGTTTATTTTCGTGCCTGGATTATGCGGGGTCGATCCCAGATTACTTGACTCGTTTACGGTTTCAACCTGATTTCGCTTTGGTATTGAATTCTGCGATGAGTTCTTGGCTTATGTGATTTGCATCGATCATGAATCGAGTATCTCTCCATATAGTTTTAAAGTCTCAGAAGTACTGACCAATATTTCTGATTTATATACCACGCTTATACTTGTGTCGGATGTATGAGGACCAATTATATGAGAGGAGTAGGTCGAGCTAAGCGTTCGTTTGGGTAAGACCTAGGTTTATTTTCGTGCCTGGATTATGCGGGGTCGATCCCAGATTACTTGACTCGTTTACGGTTTCAACCTGATTTCGCTTTGGTATTGAATTCTGCGATGAGTTCTTGGCTTATGTGATTTGCATCGATCATGAATCGAGTATCTCTCCATATAGTTTTAAAGTCTCAGAAGTACTGACCAATATTTCTGATTTATATACCACGCTTATACTTGTGTCGGATGTATGAGGACCAATTATATGAGAGGAGTAGGTCGAGCTAAGCGTTCGTTTGGGTAAGACCTAGGTTTATTTTCGTGCCTGGATTATGCGGGGTCGATCCCAGATTACTTGACTCGTTTACGGTTTCAACCTGATTTCGCTTTGGTATTGAATTCTGCGATGAGTTCTTGGCTTATGTGATTTGCATCGATCATGAATCGAGTATCTCTCCATATAGTTTTAAAGTCTCAGAAGTACTGACCAATATTTCTGATTTATATACCACGCTTATACTTGTGTCGGATGTATGAGGACCAATTATATGAGAGGAGTAGGTCGAGCTAAGCGTTCGTTTGGGTAAGACCTAGGTTTATTTTCGTGCCTGGATTATGCGGGGTCGATCCCAGATTACTTGACTCGTTTACGGTTTCAACCTGATTTCGCTTTGGTATTGAATTCTGCGATGAGTTCTTGGCTTATGTGATTTGCATCGATCATGAATCGAGTATCTCTCCATATAGTTTTAAAGTCTCAGAAGTACTGACCAATATTTCTGATTTATATACCACGCTTATACTTGTGTCGGATGTATGAGGACCAATTATATGAGAGGAGTAGGTCGAGCTAAGCGTTCGTTTGGGTAAGACCTAGGTTTATTTTCGTGCCTGGATTATGCGGGGTCGATCCCAGATTACTTGACTCGTTTACGGTTTCAACCTGATTTCGCTTTGGTATTGAATTCTGCGATGAGTTCTTGGCTTATGTGATTTGCATCGATCATGAATCGAGTATCTCTCCATATAGTTTTAAAGTCTCAGAAGTACTGACCAATATTTCTGATTTATATACCACGCTTATACTTGTGTCGGATGTATGAGGACCAATTATATGAGAGGAGTAGGTCGAGCTAAGCGTTCGTTTGAGTAAGACCTAGGTTTATTTTCGTGCCTGGATTATGCGGGGTCGATCCCAGATTACTTGACTCGTTTACGGTTTCAACCTGATTTCGCTTTGGTATTGAATTCTGCGATGAGTTCTTGGCTTATGTGATTTGCATCGATCATGAATCGAGTATCTCTCCATATAGTTTTAAAGTCTCAGAAGTACTGACCAATATTTCTGATTTATATACCACGCTTATACTTGTGTTGGATGTATGAGGACCAATTATATGAGAGGAGTAGGTCGAGCTAAGCGTTCGTTTGGGTAAGACCTAGGTTTATTTTCGTGCCTGGATTATGCGGGGTCGATCCCAGATTACTTGACTCGTTTACGGTTTCAACCTGAATTTGCTTTGGTATTGAATTCTGCGATGAGTTCTTGGCTTAAGTGATTTGCATCGATCATGAATCCAATATCTCTCCATATAGTTTTAAAGTCTCAGAAGTACTGACCAATATTTCTGATTTATATACCACGCTTATACTTGTGTCGGATGTATGAGGACCAATTATATGAGAGGAGTAGGTCGAGCTAAGCATTCGTTTGGGTAAGACCTAGGTTTATTTTCGTGCCTGGATTATGCGGGGTCGATCCCAGATTACTTGACTCGTTTACGGTTTCAACCTGATTTTGCTTTGGTATTGAATTCTGCGATGAGTTCTTGGCTTAAGTGATTTGCATCGATCATGAATCCAATATCTCTCCATATAGTTTTAAAGTCTCAGAAGTACTGACCAATATTTCTGATTTATATACCACGCTTATACTTGTGTCGGATGTATGAGGACCAATTATATGAGAGGAGTAGGTCGAGCTAAGCATTCGTTTGGGTAAGACCTAGGTTTATTTTCGTGCCTGGATTATGCGGGGTCGATCCCAGATTACTTGACTCGTTTACGGTTTCAACCTGATTTCGCTTTGGTATTGAATTCTGCGATGAGTTCTTGGCTTATGTGATTTGCATCGATCATGAATCGAGTATCTCTCCATATAGTTTTAAAGTCTCAGAAGTACTGACCAATATTTCTGATTTATATACCACGCTTATACTTGTGTCGGATGTATGAGGACCAATTATATGAGAGGAGTAGGTCGAGCTAAGCGTTCGTTTGGGTAAGACCTAGGTTTATTTTCGTGCCTGAATTATGCGGGGTCGATCCCAGATTACTTGACTCGTTTACGGTTTCAACCTGATTTCGCTTTGGTATTGAATTCTGCGATGAGTTCTTGGCTTATGTGATTTGCATCGATCATGAATCGAGTATCTCTCCATATAGTTTTAAAGTCTCAGAAGTACTGACCAATATTTCTGATTTGTATACCACGCTTATACTTGTGTCGGATGTATGAGGACCAATTATATGAGAGGAGTAGGTCGAGCTAAGCGTTCGTTTGGGTAAGACCTAGGTCTATTTTTGTGCCTGGATTATGCGGGGTCGATCCCAGATTACTTGACTCGTTTACGGTTTCAACCTGATTTCGCTTTGGTATTGAATTCTGCGATGAGTTCTTGGCTTATGTGATTTGCATCGATCATGAATCGAGTATCTCTCCATATAGTTTTAAAGTCTCAGAAGTACTGACCAATATTTCTCATTTATATACCACGCTTATACTTGTGTCGGATGTATGAGGACCATTTATATGAGAGGAGTAGGTCGAGCTAAGCATTCGTTTGGGTAAGACCTAGGTTTATTTTCGTGCATGGATTATGCGGGGTCGATCCCAGATTACTTGACTAGTTTACGGTTTCAACCTGATTTCGCTTTGGTATTGAATTCTGCGATGAGTTCTTGGCTTATGTGATTTGCATCGATCATGAATCGGGTATCTCTCCATATAGTTTTAAAGTCTCAGAAGTACTGACCAATATTTCTGATTTATATACCACGCTTATACTTGTGTCGGATGTATGAGGACCAATTATATGAGAGGAGTAGGTCGAGCTAAGCGTTCGTTTGAGTAAGACCTAGGTTTATTTTCGTGCCTGGATTATGCGGGGTCGATCCCAGATTACTTGACTCGTTTACGGTTTCAACCTGAATTCGCTTTGGTATTGAATTCTGCGATGATTTCTTGGGTTATGTGATTTGCATCGATCATGAATTGAGCATCTCTCCATATAGTTTTAAAGTCTCAGAAGTACTGCCCAATATTTCTGATTTATATACCACGCTTATACTTGTGTCGGATGTATGAGGACCAATTATATGAGAGGAGTAAGTCGAGCTAAGCGTTCGTTTGGGTAAGACCTAGGTTTATTTTCGTGCCTGGATTATGCGGGGTCGATCCCACATTACTTGACTCGTTTACGGTTTCAACCTGATTTCGCTTTGTTATTGAATACTGCGATGAGTTCTTGGCTTATGTGATTTGCATCTATCATGAATCGAGTATCTCTCCATATAGTTTTAAAGTCTCAGAAGTACTGACCAATATTTCTGATTTATATACCACGCTTATACTTGTGTCGGATGTATGAGGACCAATTATATGAGAGGACTAGGTCGAGCTAAGCGTTCGTTTGGGTAAGACCTAGGTTTATTTTCGTACATGGATTATGCAGGGTCGATCCCAGATTACTTGACTCGTTTACGGTTTCAACCTGATTTCGCTTTGGTATTGAATTCTGTGATGAGTTCTTGGCTTATGTGATTTGCATCGATCATGAATCGAGTATCTCTCCATATAGTTTTAAAGTCTCAGAAGTACTGACCAATATTTCTGATTTATATACCACGCTTATACTTGTGTCGGATGTATGAGGACCAATTATATGAGAGGACTAGGTCGAGCTAAGCGTTCGTTTGGGTAAGACCTAGGTTTATTTTCGTACATGGATTATGCGGGGTCGATCCCAGATTACTTGACTCGTTTACGGTTTCAACCTGATTTCGCTTTGTTATTGAATTCTGCGATGAGTTCTTGGCTTATGTGATTTGCATCAATCATGAAACGAGTATCTCTCCATATAGTTTTAAAGTCTCAGAAGTACTGACCAATATTTCTGATTTATATACCACGCTTATACTTGTGTCGGATGTATGAGGACCATTTATATGAGAGGAGTAGGTCGAGCTAAGCATTCGTTTGGGTAAGACCTAGGTTTATTTTCGTGCATGGATTATGCGGGGTCGATCCCAGATTACTTGACTAGTTTACGGTTTCAACCTGATTTCGCTTTGGTATTGAATTCTGCGATGAGTTCTTGGCTTATGTGATTTGCATCGATCATGAATCGGGTATCTCTCCATATAGTTTTAAAGTCTCAGAAGTACTGACCAATATTTCTGATTTATATACCACGCTTATACTTGTGTCGGATGTATGAGGACCAATTATATGAGAGGAGTAGGTCGAGCTAAGCGTTCGTTTGAGTAAGACCTAGGTTTATTTTCGTGCCTGGATTATGCGGGGTCGATCCCAGATTACTTGACTCGTTTACGGTTTCAACCTGATTTCGCTTTGGTATTGAATTCTGCGATGATTTCTTGGCTTATGTGATTTGCATCGATCATGAATTGAGCATCTCTCCATATAGTTTTAAAGTCTCAGAAGTACTGCCCAATATTTCTGATTTATATACCACGCTTATACTTGTGTCGGATGTATGAGGACCAATTATATGAGAGGAGTAAGTCGAGCTAAGCGTTCGTTTGGGTAAGACCTAGGTTTATTTTCGTGCCTGGATTATGCGGGGTCGATCCCACATTACTTGACTCGTTTACGGTTTCAACCTGATTTCGCTTTGTTATTGAATACTGCGATGAGTTCTTGGCTTATGTGATTTGCATCAATCATGAATCGAGTATCTCTCCATATAGTTTTAAAGTCTCAGAAGTACTGACCAATATTTCTGATTTATATACCACGCTTATACTTGTGTCGGATGTATGAGGACCAATTATATGAGAGGACTAGGTCGAGCTAAGCGTTCGTTTGGGTAAGACCTAGGTTTATTTTCGTACATGGATTATGCGGGGTCGATCCCAGATTACTTGACTCGTTTACGGTTTCAACCTGATTTCGCTTTGGTATTGAATTCTGTGATGAGTTCTTGGCTTATGTGATTTGCATCGATCATGAATCGAGTATCTCTCCATATAGTTTTAAAGTCTCAGAAGTACTGACCAATATTTCTGATTTATATACCACGCTTATACTTGTGTCGGATGTATGAGGACCAATTATATGAGAGGACTAGGTCGAGCTAAGCGTTCGTTTGGGTAAGACCTAGGTTTATTTTCGTACATGGATTATGCGGGGTCGATCCCAGATTACTTGACTCGTTTACGGTTTCAACCTGATTTCGCTTTGGTATTGAATTCTGCGATGAGTTCTTGGCTTATGTGATTTGCATCGATCATGAATCGAGTATCTCTCCATATAGTTTTAAAGTCTCAGAAGTACTGACCAATATTTCTGATTTATATACCACGCTTATACTTGGGTCGGATGTATGAGGACCAATTATATGAGAGGAGTAGGTCGAGCTAAGCATTCGTTTGGGTAAGACCTAGGTTTATTTTCGTGCCTGGATTATGCGGGGTCGATCCCAGATTACATGACTCGTTTACGGTTTCAACCTGATTTCGCTTTGGTATTGAATTCTGCGATGAGTTCTTGGCTTATGTGATTTGCATCGATCATAAATCGAGTATCTCTCCATATAGTTTTAAAGTCTCAGAAGTACTGACCAATATTTCTGATTTATATACCACGCTTATACTTGTGTCGGATGTATGAGGACCAATTATATGAGAGGAGTAGGTCGAGCTAAGCGTTCGTTTGGGTAAGACCTAGGTTTATTTTCGTGCCTGAATTATGCGGGGTCGATCCCAGATTACTTGACTAGTTTACGGTTTCAACCTGATTTCGCTTTGGTATTGAATTCTGCGATGAGTTCTTGGCTTATGTGATTTGCATCGATCATGAATCGAGTATCTCTCCATATAGTTTTAAAGTCTCAGAAGTACTGACCAATATTTCTGATTTATATACCACGCTTATACTTGTGTCGGATGTATGAGGACCAATTATATGAGAGGAGTAGGTCGAGCTAAGCGTTCGTTTGGGTAAGACCTAGGTTTATTTTCGTACATGGATTATGCGGGGTCGATCCCAGATTACTTGACTCGTTTACGGTTTCAACCTGATTTTGCTTTGGTATTGAATTCTGCGATGAGTTCTTGGCTTATGTGATTTGCATCGATCATGAATCGAGTATCTCTCCATATAGTTTTAAAGTCTCAGAAGTACTGACCAATATTTCTGATTTATATACCACGCTTATACTTGGGTCGGATGTATGAGGACCAATTATATGAGAGGAGTAGGTCGAGCTAAGCGTTCGTTTGGGTAAGACCTAGGTTTATTTTCGTGCCTGGATTATGCGGGGTCGATCCCAGATTACATGACTCGTTTACGGTTTCAACCTGATTTCGCTTTGGTATTGAATTCTGCGATGAGTTCTTGGCTTATGTGATTTGCATCGATCATAAATCGAGTATCTCTCCATATAGTTTTAAAGTCTCAGAAGTACTGACCAATATTTCTGATTTATATACCACGCTTATACTTGTGTCGGATGTATGAGGACCAATTATATGAGAGGAGTAGGTCGAGCTAAGCGTTCGTTTGGGTAAGACCTAGGTTTATTTTCGTGCCTGAATTATGCGGGGTCGATCCCAGATTACTTGACTAGTTTACGGTTTCAACCTGATTTCGCTTTGGTATTGAATTCTGCGATGAGTTCTTGGCTTATGTGATTTGCATCGATCATGAATCGAGTATCTCTCCATATAGTTTTAAAGTCTCAGAAGTACTGACCAATATTTCTGATTTATATACCACGCTTATACTTGTGTCGGATGTATGAGGACCAATTATATGAGAGGAGTAGGTCGAGCTAAGCGTTCGTATGGGTAAGACCTATGTTTATTTTCGTGCCTGGATTATGCGGGGTCGATCCCAGATTACTTGACTCGTTTACGGTTTCAACCTGATTTCGCTTTGGTATTGAATTCTGCGATGAGTTCTTGGCTTATGTGATTTGCATCGATCATGAATCGAGTATCTCTCCATATAGTTTTAAAGTCTCAGAAGTATCTGTCGAGGCCAGTCGACGAACGTGATGTAAGAGCAAGTACTTGTCTTTTCTAACTTGTGTTAGTTGTTTAAATTATAGTCGCGTTAAGGACTATTTTAGTAGTTTTGATCAAGTTTTCAAAAATATATTTTCGAAAGTCGGAGACGTCTCGCTTTTTCCGAAAATTTGATTTTCCTTTTGGTGAAGTGATTTTGTGTTTTCATTGAACATCTCGTTTGATCTTGTAGATTGTTTGAAAGTGTTTTTAAAATTTTTGTTTACCGTTTGTCCATTGAATTTTTTTCCGTATGATTTCCGTTTCCAAGTTATACGATAATTGTTTGTTCTTACGTAGGCAGTTTTTTGTACGAAACATGGATTGCCGGTCTGGCCATAGTGTAATTTTCGAGATTGAGTTTCACTGTGATAAAAGAGATTTGCGAGATTTTTGGGAATCACATTCCGTTGTCTTATTATAGAATGTCATTTTTTAAAAATATCGAGTACAGAGGCGAATATTTTAAAATGTGGGAGTACACGAGTATACATATACGTACCCACTCCCCCTTTTTTTTGAGAGAGAGGGACAGCTGAACTCGTCCTGTGACGAGTTGCCGACGTACCTCTTTCGGGGATCAAGCCGTATCATATATCAGTTAGTCACCGTGAGTGTTTTACTCTTTTGGTGGGGTCGCGTCGGTCTTATTGGTCATGGTGACTGTTGCTGGATCGGCGACTTCCTTTGGGTTTGTCTCCTCCTGTTGGGTTAGAGCGTTAGGCTTGGATGTTTGTTTGCTTTCTTTACCAAAAGCCATTACAAGAGTGGATGATTCGGGATCGTCTTTTTCTGAAGCGTTTTCAGCCGATGGCTGAGTTGTCTTTGTGCGTTTAAGTTTGGCGGTGGTCGTGATTTGCCTTAGATTATGTTCTGCCAAAAAACAGAGTCGCAACTGTTTTTGGCATCCCCAGATTGCTGCGACTTCGTGCGGGGTTGGGAACCTGATGTACATGTGGTATGTCGACGGGACTGCCTTCATGGAGTTTATCGAAGGCGTTCCCATGATCACATTGTAGATTGCAGAATGATCGACGACTGGGAAGTTGACAATATTCGTGATTTCTTTGGCCATGACCGGGAGTCTGATCGATCCGAGAGTCATCCAAGTTGTGCCGGAGAGACCAGTCAATGGTCTTGGCATTGGTGTAACTTCAGACAGGTCGACGTTCATTCTTTTGAGAGTTTCGCGGAAGATTACGTCAATGGTGCTTCATGTGTCCACGAGGGCTCTGGCGACTTCGAGATCCTTTATCAAAGATCGATCACAAGCAGGTCGTTGTGAGGTTTTTCGATTCCAACAGTCTGTTCAAGTGATCGTGTCGTTCGGGACGTCGATGGGTGGAGTCCAATTAGTACTTGATTCAGCCTTCCGTTGATAAGCCTTTATTGATGAGACAGTGTCGTGGCAGTATTGTAATCCTCCGTTGATCTTGTTTACTCTGCGATGATTATTGTCGTTACCTCAATCATCAAGCTTCTTCCGCGTTTGGCGTTCTCGCCGGACCAGTTCCCTTGAGGAGTGTCCCCATCTGGCGTGGTTTAGCCGTTTTTCGGCGGTTGGTCGGTGTCTCGGATGAGATATTTTATACCGGTTACTTCCAAAATTTCTCCTTCTAGTAGTTTTGTCGTTAGTTCATAGTCGAGTGGCCCTTAGTTTGTTGAAACTCGCAGAGGGTATTCTCGTCATAGGTGGAATTTCAGGTCCATGTGTTTCTCGTCGTTCTTCCATGTTCTGGTGCAGTGTCAATGGCATAATTATGCGCTCCTTGGATATCTTCACCCTCATGATGTACGTACTTGTCGTTACGAGTAAGTTTCCCTTTTGGCTTATGCTCTGCTGCTACGTCTTTCGAAGGTGCTCTCGTGGGTTTATGTTTTTGTGATTGGAATTTCACCTCTTCTTCGATGATGATGTAGTATGTGGCTTTGTGGAGAGCGTCCTTGATCGTATGCGGTTTCTCGAGAGATATCCACTTCCTGAACTTCGACTTGTACCAGAGCGTCTTTCTGAGCGCGTAAAACGCAACCTTATCGCTGATCCCGCTTACTCTCGACATGACGATTTTAAACTTATTCATGAAATCGCGGAGAGGCTTGTCTTCCTTTTGGGATAGACTCCAAAAGTCGACGTCGGAGGTTTCCATGTCCATGAATATGGAGTATTGCTTGAGAAACTCCGAAGCGAGTTGGCAAAAACTTCTGAGGGAATTTCTTTTTAAGCAAGAAAACCATTCGAGCGCTGCTCCCTGGAGATTCTCGTCGAAGAGGCAGCAGTATCCAGAAACATATAATACACTCTAAATAGGGCTGATATCAGGGCCTAAAAGTGGTAAATATCAGACCTTATCAACTCTCTCAGACTTAACTTTTTGCTTGTCCTCAAGCAAAACAAGGGTAAACCTGTGGAAGAGGTTTGAAAGCGCGGGGACTCACAATATCTCTAACTCATCCTTATCACCTCTACTATGTTGCAACCATATCAAATACATGCTAATCTTAGAGAAACTTTATAAACCTTATCCTAGTATAGCAACCAAATCCATTCTACCAACAACTTAGAGAATACTAGTCTGACTCACCCCTCTACTAACCTCATTAATTGCATAAATAGATGTGTAGGCTTTACCTTGGGTGTATCGATCAAGGGACACATGGACTCTTTACTCCTGTAAGTATCTGAGCACACATGTAGTCTTCTCTGATCCCTTTCTTCCCTCTTTTCTCTCTTCTCTAGATCGGTTTAGATCTCAAATCCAATGATTAATGCTGGTGATACATACATTCTCCCATCTTCTTTTCGATTTTTCTTTTTTTTTCTTCTCTTTTTTTTTGTTTTGACAATGTGTAGGCGAATAGTGGGGTCATCCGTAATGTACCTACCCCTAGATTCCAACAATGTGTGATCATTCCTTTGAATTAGAATAATGGGGTCATCGGTAATGTACCTACCCCTCTGCATCTCAGGAAATCATCTCAATCTTTTCTTTTTATAGATGCCAAATAGAGAGAGAGAGGGAATCATAAGCACACAGATTTTTACTTGCCAGACTTACAGAAGGAATCCGATCTAATGTATGCTAAGCCCCAAAGCAAGTAGTTAAGATAATATCAGGTTGGAGGTCAGCTTCGGTTCCTTTAAACTTTTTAAGAAAGTGTGATATAATGGCGGGATGATCCACCTTGGTATCCCTAGTACTCTCTACAATCAATAAGTCTAAGAATGGTGCTATAGAATCGCCTTCTTGACTCTATATAAAGTTTTAATAAAAACATATATGAATGAAACTCAAAATAAAACACAATATCAGTTAACCTCCACTAGACTTAAACAACATTGTCCCTAGTGTTATACAGTCTGAGATTGGCGGGAAAATAAATCATAAGGACAAAATTTATCAAGGAAAAACGGTATAACTGCTCGATGGATGTGACCGTCAAAGAGTTGTTAGTGTCGATTGACATTGAGGTGTTGGTGTCAATCGCTACTGCTTGGAGAGTGTCGATCGATACTTTGATTTCTATGCTTTTGATCGCTGCTTAGAGGGTGTCGACTGCCCTCTTTGACTTATGGGTCACGCTTACTAAATCTAGTGGGCCTCCTAGTAAGAATCCTAACCCCTTGTTGCTTCTGGTACTCATATGAATGTACCTGAAACACAATAACAATAAACTTTTATCAGTTACTACGAATAATAATAAAAACCTAGACTAAACCTATTATCAAGTTTAATGGCGAATCCTCGCTCCCGGCAATGGTGCCAAATTTGATATCACTCAAATTACCCTAAGGAGTGACTTTTACTCTCTCAAATAAGAGGTTCAGTTGTAGTACTTAGGCATCGAATCCACAGGGAGCGTGGGCGCACAATAGACCATTGACTTTTCAGTTAAGCTAGGCAAACAGTTTGATTAGCAGTAAATAATAGCAGGTAGATTGATTGATTAGTTTGTTGTAAACAGTAAAGCAAAATAGCTAGACTTAGGTTTTAGGCGAGTGAATTATAGAGGATAAAAGCTAAGGCTATCAATCCTAGAACTCGACATCTAATGTAAAAGACAACCAGCTCTCGCTGCGAGTCCAATCTATTTACTAAGTCATTGTTCCAACTCTCGTATGTGACCGTCAATCGATGCTATTGAAATAGCGTCGATCGATGGTCATTGGAGTCAAGCATTAAGACATAATTTGATAAGTTCACTAAATTAACTAGATCAACTCTCGTTTGTTTCTAGCAACCTACCTCAACATGATTAATTATGGTATTGAACCTACTCTCGTAGTTGTCAATATCTTAAGCTCAAGGTTCTGGATAGCTACTCTAGAACACATGCAATAAGCACAATTCTATTGATAGATATAATAATCACCCTAGCAGTTCTATTGTTTGGCTAATCCAATAGTACCATTAACAAAACCTAAATCTATCAAGAGATCTACTCAAACATTATCTTTGTCATAGAAATCATAGATGAATAAAATAGATAAATAATATAAAACCAATGGAGTTCCAAGAGGACTCTGAAGGAGTTCCTCCCTTCTCCCCTAACCCTAAAACTATAATAAAAGAAATCTTGTTGCCTAAACAATGGCATAGAAACACATAAATAGGAATTAAAGTCGTGCAATGGTTTTCTAGTAATTTGTGATGGCTAATGCGCTTAAGTCGGCCATAAAAAATTTGGGCCTGTCTTCTGGGATCACCGTCAATCGACACCAAGGCTTTGCCGTCAATCGACACTCATTCATCTTCTTGACAACTTCTTCTCGTGAGCCAGACATACCACTCTTCAGTAAGTTGGGCATAACTTTACCGACATCAAACGACAACTGGCCAGTGTCAATCGAGACCACTTCAGCATGAGCATCGGTTGCCACTTAACTGTGTCGATCAACACTCATATCATACGTCATGTATACTCGGTTTTCCTTGGTAAATGTTTACATTCGTATTTATTTCCTTGCCTATCTTAGACTGAATAACATTGGAGACAATGTTGTTTAAGTCTGAGGGAGGTAGTTGTTGGGAAAAAAATAAACCAGGAAGAGATTACTCCAGCTTCCGAGCAGGACGCTGGCCTTTCGATTCCTGCCTGGAGAAATCCCAGCTCATTTATTGGCTTTACACTTGCCTCCAAGTAAAAATGGAAGATTTCTACAATAGGTGATACTTCCATATTTCCAAATATGGAAGGCTTTGACCTATTAACCGACCACATTTAAATTGTAAAAGGGGAGACTAAGCCCTAGAATAATGGATCGACATTCAGAGACTAAGATAATAGAGTTAGGCGGCTAGAACTAGAGTTGATACACCAAATGTTGTAGTTCATGCTCACATAATCAATAAAATCTCTTTCAGTCTCGATCCTTGCTTCTCTCTTGTTTATTTACTGTTTTGTAATGCCTACAAAGATTCCACCTAGAAGTACCCTAATAGTTTGTACACTTACAAAGTCAAGTTACCGAGCTAAACAATGCTCGAGGCGCGACTGTAGACAACCTAGAGCTTCTTTCAGAAGTTCAAGTCTTGAAGAAAAGGCTAAGTGAACACTTCAAGCTTCTGGAAAAAAGCTTAGAGAATCTCTCACAGCTCGAAGCTGAGAAATTAGTTCTTCGAGAAGAGAATCAGCCTCTTTACACAACAAGTAATAAGTGACGCCGGTTTCAAACCTGATTCCAACCAATGCAACCCCTGGAAAATCTAATAGAAGAAGAGAATGGTACTCGACAGGCTCCACCAACAAATGAAAATACCACTGCAAGAGCCGTCGCTGCAAGAAGAAGTCAAGCCGACTTCATGGAAGATGATAATTCCGAGATGGAAACTGATGAAGAAACATCAAAAAGAGTAACAGCAAGAAAATCCTCCGTGATCAGATACCTCGAGCAGATGTTTTATAAGAAATTTGAAGACGTCCAATTCATGATAAAAAGGCTCCTAGGAGTAGCTCCTCCAATTCAAAGAAGCGATCCCAACTCTTATGTTGATACTCGCTTCGCTGATGAGATTGCGTTGGTGGAGATGTGAAGAAAGTTCTCCTTCCCTAATATGAGGATGTACGATGGTACCAACGACCCAAACAACCATGTCGCCCAATACAAGCAGCGAATGCTCACTGTAGCAATCCAAAGAGAGCTTATGGAGGCCACCATGTGCAAGGGTTTCAGCTCAACCTTAAGAGGACCCGCCTTACAATGGTACATCAATCTACAAGCAGTCGATACGCTCCTTCGGAACTATGACCGAGAAATTTGTGTAGCAATTTGCGAATACAGGAACCTTGAGAAGACGGTAGATGACCTCCACGAGGTCCTCCAGCACCGAGTTGAAACTCTACATAGCTACATAGCACGCTTCAACCAAGAAAAGTTAGCCATCCCAGGATGCAATGCCTCAACTACAATCCCAGCCTTGAAGAAAGGCCTACTGCCTGACAGAGACCTATAAGGAATTAACCAAGTATCAGTGCAAATGGCCAGATATCTCTCACCTTTAGATAGATCCAAAGGGATGACAGTGTTCACATGGCCAAATATCTCTCACCTATCCATCTCAAAGCCGGAATTGGTCAATATTCTGAGGCAGATGGGCCCTCAAGTCAAGTGGCCTTGCAAGATAAAAGCACCATATTTCTTCCATAACCCAAACCGGTGGTGGGACTTCGATAATGACCACAGTCTCAAAGCGGAATATTGCGTTGCATTTAAGATGGAGGGAAGCAAACTATTAAAATATGGACGCCTCTGATAATTCCTCTTTGACAGGGCTAAGAATCTCCTCAACAAGGAGACGATTAGCCAACCTGCAGGAACTGCCCCTGAATCACGAAGAAGAGCACCATAAACCCCAGGAACGGCCAAGAAGCTGAAAGCCCTAGGCGCTTGCTCTTGGGAAGAGTAATTCCTGGCTTTTATTTTTTCTGGTACTACTGGGAATGCACCTGAAAGACAAAAAAAAATTATTAGTAAATTGCAGTAATGAAAAAGCCTAGACTAGACCTAGAAAATAAATCTAATGGTGATCCTTACTCTCCGGGAAAGGCGCCAAATTTGAAAGCGTGCGGGTTCAGGTTTATGCTCTTAATAATGCAATATATCAAATTAATCCTACGAACTACTCTTGCCAAGAGAGGTCAAATTGCAGTATTTAGGGATCAAATCCACAGATAGCGAGGGCACACAATAGATTTCTATAATTCTAATGGTTAAGCTAGGCAAATTATAAATAGTGGTTTTGGTTGTAAGTTTATTAGGAATAGGAAACTATCTAAAATACAAAAACGAATGCAAATATGGAAAAATGGTAAATCTAGGGTTTCAGGTAAGTGAATTATAATGGATAGGATTCATGAATATATTAATATGCGAGAACAATAAATGGTAACTAGTTTGAAACCCTCTTGTCCCAACTCTCGTATGCAGACAGAGAAGTCGATCGACAACTAAGGCCTAATGTCGATCGACACTAATTCAGACAGGAAGTTCGTCCACTATGCTAATTAGACCAACTCTCACATGCATCTAACAACCTAGCTCAATGAAATAAATTCTGGCACAGAACCTACTCTCGTAGTGTTCAAGTACTAAGTTCAGGTCCTAGTCAGCTACTCTAGAACGCAAGCATTAAACACAGTTCCAAAGATTGATACTACTTAATACTAGCAATCATGTTTTGGGGCTAATTCATCATTACCATTATGAATCATAAATTTAACAGGTGAATTACTCAGACATGATCAAAGAAAATATGATGAACTGAATAATATAATGCATAGAATAATAAATGGGGTTCCAATGCAGATCCCTGAAGGAGTTCAGATGTTCTCCACTAAACTACTAAAAAGCTCAATGCAAGAAAACTAAAAGCTGTAAAAATAAAACGTGGTGTTCTGCCTAAACAATGGTAGAACTCATATAAACTAGGTCAAAACTCGTCCAGGAGCATTTTCGTAATTCATCTTGACGTTGGCTTGAAGTCGGTTAATACTTTGCGAGTGGGCTGTCAATTGATAGCAAGGATGCTTCGTCGATCGATGGTCATGCTTGACTTTGACTCGTACTTAGCTGAATGTGAACAGCTACTGGATATCTCTTCTGAATACTCCAACAAGCTTCATGATCTCAATAATGCTCCAGAACGTACCTGGATCTGTAAAGACTCTAAAACATAGTCTAGAGACACAAAATATACTCCAAATAGGGTTCAAATGATGATCTAAAACTGGTAATTAACAAGGTATATCAGTACTTAAGTTGAGCAAGACTTACTATTACCATTTTGTCCTGTGGAGACTAGTGAAGAATGCAAAGTCGCCTTTGAACTTCACTTCCTCTCGTTCTTACTTTCCTGTAGTGTGTGGGGCTCAGAAGCAGTGACAACATCAGATATCAGTACATTTACCATTTTCATTTTTATTGGCACGAATGAAACGATCAAAGTCAACTTGCAACTCAAAAACCTTGTGTAGAACGAGAATCAAGCATCGAACTCATAAGCAAATAACTTTATTAAAATAAAAACCAAATAAAGAACATTATTATTGAAATGAAAACGAAGCAGCGTTCATGATCTAACTGAAAACCAAACAAAATAAAAAACAACATTATTCATGTGTTTGCTTGGATCTTTGAAAGCTGAGATCTAAGCAACAAAAGCATTATGAAGTAAGGTTCATGATCTAAATGAAAACCAAACAAAAAAAAGCAACATTATTCAACATCCATTACAACTTCATCATGCTGTGGATTTTTGAAAGCTGAAGATTCCATCTGAAAATATACAAACATGAACGGGGTGTTAGAAACAAATCAAAGTGAAAGTAAAACATGAGTACAAAAATCAGAAAAACAGAACATAAGAGTATAAATAGATATTAAAAACAAATCATAACCAAAGAGATACAACTATTCAGATGAACATAAAACATAAGATTAAAAATACATAGAACTTGTAAGAACCATCACACGTTAACTTCTCATTTATAGAAGTACAAAACTAATACACCCTATGTTTCATAATAAATGTCATTTTAGATTTTTTTATTTTGTTTTAAAAGGGTGTCATTCTACAATATAAATATAATTTTATACCTTAAATCAAATTTTTACCCTTTTGAATAACCAATAAATTTTTATTTAAATTATTATCATTAATTAATAATACATTAAATAAATATATATTAATCTATTTTACAATTATTTTAATTTTTATGAAAAGTGTCAAAGTAACAATTATTAAGAAACGGAGAGACTAAGTAATAAGAATAAGGTAAAATATAACCAACCGTAGAAACTAGAATTTTACAAAGTTACAGTGATGCTTAGAAAGTTAAAATAACAAGAAAAGAATCAAGCAAACGTAGAAATTTAAATTCACTAGCGTGAACAAAGCTGTGCAAGTACGTTGCAGTACGACAGAAACTACACCCATCAATATCAGAACACAAGATAAAAAAAAAAGTTACAAACCGTGAGTAAAAGAAGAGTATAACTATAGGAGATGGATTACATCCATCAACAAGGTCCTCCAATAAATAATTCGGCTCATTAGCTCAGCTCGGACCGGCTTAGGCCGAATGGACTGACCAAATGCTCGAGGTCAACTCGCGACTGCTTTATTCGGCACCACAAGATAAACACGCCAACCAGACTTGTTTGTACCGAGTTCCGAACGTCAGCCCAGAAGCTCGGTCCGAAACGTATTTTCGAGCCCATTAGGTCAAGATGGTTTATAGAGGAAGGGGAAGACGAAGAGCCTATTAAAGGAGAACTAGGGAAACAAGGAAAGGGCGCTATACACACTTGGTGACTAGAAATTAAAGTTTACTCATTACATTTCTCGCTGACCTGTATTTTCCCAGCCAGCTCCCCGAGCACCAGTTTACTTTTTTGTTTACTTATTCCGACCTATACTCGATTAGTCTTTCCAGATCTAATATAACTTTTTTGAACTTGCCCATCGTCAAGTTTAGTTCATCCGTACCGAGTTAAGACCAAACTCAGATTGAATAGTTAGGGACCACTGTATGGTAGAACAAAATAGCTTGAACAACAGATCATATGACTCCCGACAAGTCCATCTCTGGCGATGACCTAGAACCCACTCCAGCGGTTGCGGCTCTGACCACATCAGATCTCATGGACACCATCATGGCGCGCTTCGCTCAACAAGATGAGGTCCAGATAGCGACAAACGCGTCTCGAGGCTTTAGTCGCAGCCATCCAGCCTCCAACAATGGATGTCAGTCATCCCTCGTCGATTCGAAGACAGGTTTTCAACACAAACCCTGTGACCAGCGTTGACGAGTAAACAACTAACGCCACCCATCTTCCTGGTGATGGCACCGAGCAAACGTTTGGAGGGTTAGACCCAACAATTTTCCGTGAAATCGCCGAGCTCAAACTCTCCCTGCAAGACATCGATTCAAATATCCATCACGCCACAAGCTCGGCCCCACTGATCGATCGCGTCCTCGCCGCAACACTTAAAACCCCCCTTTTCAAAGCGAACCAGCGACGTAAAGATCCGTTCTACAGACAAGTTCCGCCTACCGACCTATCCAGCGATTATGTCCCCACCGATCATGTGACCACGTTTAATATAGGATGGGGGCGCATACTTCTCGGACGAAGAGAAAGACACCGGATTTTGCCAACTCTTCATCGAAAGCCTTGCTGGACCGGCCATAACCTTGTTTTCCAGACTGGCCGAAAACTCTATTGGCTGTTTCCATGATTTCTCGGCCGATTTCCTCAAACATTATATAATATTTACTTGTCAAGGAGAAACCAATTCCGACTTATGGAAAATGTCCAAACACTCGGGCTAGAGTATGCCCAATTTTATGGAAAGATTCAAAGTTGTGCTTTCAAAGGTAAACATCCCCGGCCACATGGCAGTTGATGCTCTAAAAAACGCGCTTTGGGTCCACTCAAAGTTTTGGGATGACCTATACAGAAGCCCGACGACCTCCCTTCAACACATCATCCCTCGGTCCAACGACTTCATCTGGATGGAAGAAGACACCCGACCAATCCTCGGCAAGCAGAACGCCTTAAAACAAGCTACAACAAAGACCACTAAAGATTTTCAGGGGCCACGTCAGCATTCCAACTACGACAAAACCGAAAAAAAGAGAGGGTTCATCTATGCCGTTGATGAAGATGAGCAACCCAGCTCGACCATAGTCATTCGAGAAAAAGGTTGGAATACGTGGGAGTGAGGCGTTGACGAAAAATCACCAGCTCAAGTCGGCCCCTCCAGTTCCCTTGACCTAGAAAAGTATTGTTCGTACCACAAGGTCAAGAGGCATGATACCAAAGAGTTTAAGCAGCTCAAAGAGGCTCGAGAGTTGGAGCGAGAACAAGGACAAGAAACTCCAATGATCACAAGACAAGACTGCACCGGCCGGGCTTCAGCACGACAACGATGTTCCTAATCCCCGAGACAGAGACGAAGCACCACCTGGCGATGAGTGACCATGGAAATGAAAACGTGTCCAAGTGATCCTCGCTGGATCAGAGACGCCTTCACATGACGAGTCTCAGCCCAAATGGAAACGTGTCCAAGTGATCCTCGCTGGGCCACCGCTTTCAGAGTGACTCTGATACCAAATGATGAGACCTCGCCCAAGAAATACACTCTGAAATATGTAGATGGATAAGTATGGCTTCTATGAAACCCTTAAGCTTCGAAGAAAAGGGATGTAGAGTGACTGGTCACACGAAAGATGCGGAAAGCCTTCAATATTCCAACTCAATGCCCTAGGATATTACGCACCTAGACGACAATGAGGTTGATCCCCTGGATATGACGCACCATAACAAATCGGCTGATCCCTTGGATATGAGGCACAAACACGGATCGAAAGATCAATTAATATTACACACCATTGAGAAAATGAGGAACACTCTCAAAGTTTCCGAAAATATAAAATCACTCTTATTTTATTTCATTGATCAAATAGACTTTACATAATAGGTAAGGGGTACATGAAGGTTGGCATATAAAAGGGCTACTCAAATATTTAATAAACAAAGAAGACTTGACCAGAAGTTGGAAGCCTTGCAGATTTTTGACTCCTGATTTTTGAAATTCGTCACTCTCTTTTACCAGGAAATAAAGCAAGTATTTTAGGCCATTCTTGGGCTTGTAACACCACCAAAATGGGCTTGACCATGTATTAATATATCCAATGGACATTTCATTGCTCTCCATGTACATAACTTCATATATCATCCCAAGATCAAATCAAGTAGTAAGCGCAAAACAAGCATTGACATCATTGATTTACGTGAAAAAACTCAACTCTAAGGTCATTGATCTCAGGAACCAGCTCAACAGATAGAAAAAACCCGACCAACCGCAGAAGATCGAGAGGTTGAAACCTCATCAAGTACAAGAGCTCTACCAGCTGGACACTGAGGACCTATGAGCCCAAATACAGAAAAATAGCTCAAGCTGAACGTTATTATGTGTGGTTCTCCCACATGCCGTGATTCGATCCGATTGTTAAGGACTTCCGAAGGCAAGAGACCACTGCCCAGAATTGGCCCTCTACATCCGAGAATGATCTGCATATTACTTTCTTGGCCGAGGACGCCAGGGGCGTACACACCCCAAATAATGATCCCCTCACTATCGACCTTAGGATAAGGGGACTGCAAGGTCACAAAGGTCCTCATTGACATAGGTAGCTCGGTCGATTTAATCTTCCGAGACACGCTCAATAAAAAGGGGGTCGACCTCTGAGACATGAAACCTTAAACTCGCTCGCTCACTTGATTCAATGGAACTTCAGAAGTAATGCTAGGATTTATCCATCTCTCGGTCTACGCCGCCTTAGTTACTTGAATGGTCAAATTCTCAGTAATTAACACAAAATCACCTTATAGTGTGATCCTCAGAATGCCATGGCTCCACTCGATAAAGCCATACGGTCAACTTACTACAAATGCATCGCGTTCCCCGGTAAAGATTGACATATTCAAACAATCCGTGGAGACCAACAAGCTGCGAGGAATCTCCTCGTCGCCGCCATCAAGAATCAACGATCGACATCTCATGTCAATAGATTGGGAAAACCTATCCACAAGTTCTTCCCCCATAAGGAAAAACTCTTGAAGTCGGCCTCGACGACAACGACCCGAGTAAATCTTTCTGAGTCGGCGCGTACTTGGCCAACGATCTCAAGAAGAGCATTGTCGCCTTCCTCAAAGAAAACATCTCCACATTCTCCTGGACAACAATGGACATGATAGGAATAGACTTGACATCACGACGCACGAGCTAAACGTCGATCCTGCCTTCAAGCCGATCATGCAAAAAAAAGGAAGCTGGGCCAGAACGAAGAAAAGCAGTGAATGAAAAAGAACTATAATGGTGCATCTACGTTGATTTTACTGATCTTAATAAGGCATGTCGGAAGGATAGCTTCCCACTTCCACATATTGATCGATTAGTTGAATCCAGAGCCAGGAACGAGTTATTAATCTTCAGGGACGCCTTTTCAGGCTACAATTAAATAATGATACATTCGAATGACTGGCGAAAACCGCTTCTATCATGGATCGGGGTACTTACTGTTACAAGGTCTTTTCAGGATACAACCAAATAATGATGCATCCGAATGGCTGGGAAAAACCGATTTATCACGTATTGGGGTACTTACTGTTACAAGGTCTTGCCATTTTGTTTAAAAAATCTGTGAGAAACCTACCAACGACTCGTTAACAAGATGTTTGCTGACAAGCTAGGAGTAACAATGGAAGTTTATATAGAAGATATGCTCATCAAGTCCTTGATTGTCGCCGAGAATTAGCCACCTGAGAGAATGTTTCTGAACAGTGAATGAATACAGTATGAAACTCAATCCAACTAAGTGCACGTTCGAATCCAACTAAGTGCACGTTCGGCGTAATGCTAGGAGAATTCCTCGGGTACATTGTAATGCAGCAAGAAATTGAAGCTAATCCAATAAATCTCCGCAATCCTTGACCTTCCTAGCCCGAAGAACAGCAGATAGGTTCAGCGCTTTGCATTCCGAGTATCAGCACTCTAGAGGTTCATATCCCAATCAACAGACACGTGTCTCCTTTTTTACGAACTATTACGCGGGAACAAGAAGTTCGTATGGAACAAAAAGTACGGTGAAGCTTTCAGCCAACTAAAACAGTACCTGGTGACACCGCCCGTCTTGGCCAAACCCAACGAAGGCGAAATACCCGTCTTGTACATCGCAATCTCCTCCACAGCGGTTAGCAATTTTCTGATTAAAGAAGATTGAGGGGAGCAGAAGCCCATCTTCGATATAAGGAATCACATGACTGACTCGGAAACGCGTTACCCAACTCTCGAGAAAATGGATCTTACTCTCGTCATATCAGCAAGGAAGCTCCGACCGTACTTCTAATCTCACTCGATTGAGATTCTGAAGAATCAACCACTCTGGACAGTCATGCAGATTACAATCAATCGGGCAGAATGTCAAAATGGGCGATCGAGCTCAGTGAGCACGATGCCACCTACTAAAACCGGAAAGCAGCGAAGTCTCAAGTGTTACCGATTTCTTAATCGAGCTAGCCCCCGAGCTCGAGCAGGACCTCATCCTGCCGAGTAAAAACTGGATTTTGTATGTGGACGGTTCTGCGACAAACAAAGGGCTCGATGACAGGAGTCCAACTACAGTCACCAATAGGATAACTATTCAAACAGTCTTTCAGCTTCGCTTTTTCGCATCAAACAACGAAGAGTAATACAAGTCCCTTATTGCGGGTCTTCACGTGGTGAAAGCTGTCAAAGCCAAACCGCTCAGCGCCTGCTGACATTCGCAACTCATTACAACCCAATTCAGTGGGGACTATGATGCTTGTAACGATCGGACGGGCGCATACCTCAGAATTTTCCAAGACCTATCCAAGGACTTTGAGTTCTTCGAACTCACTAAAGTCCCCCGAGGAGAAAACGTTTGTCCAGACGCGGTTACTGCACTCGGCAGAAAACTCCGAGATCAAGTCAAAAGAACAATTCCCATACACCTAATCAAGAAATCGAGTATCAGCCAAGCCTCTGAGAAAAATCCGGTCGTGGCTCCTATCTCTGCGAAAATAGACATGGAACTCGCCGCCTCTGTAGAAAGCATCGAGCAACCGGAAACCAAGCAATCAATCCCGGACTGGAGATCACAGACCATCGAATACCTCACTGATGGCAAGCTACCTCCTGAAAAATGGGAAGCTCGCCGGCTAAAAACACGAAGCGCAAACTACATTGTAAGAAGGAGATCTCTACCACTGAACCGTGAACAAAGTCCTTCTCAAACGCATCCACGGTTAAGGTGCAGTAGGTAAACACTCAGGCGGCCGAGCATTGCCCCCAAACGTTAATAGCCTCGGATTTTACTGCCCAACCATGGTTGCGGACTATGAATCCTATGCTCAACGATACAACAAATGTTAGCGACATGCATCGAGCATCCACCCTCCAACCACGCTACTGCGCATGACTACAACTGTAGGACCCGATCCTCGATTCCTCAATCCAACCAGACTGTAGTCCCACTTAGACAATCCTACTCGGTTGATTCCTTTGCATCCGGTTTTTAAGCTCATTATTTTTCTAAGTTATTTCCACATTTGAGGTTCATGTAATCAACATATGTGTTCCATTCATATAAGGGTAGATCGATATTTTATAGATAAGTAAAATGTGATCCATACAAAGTATTCAGTTGCACACTAGGCTACGTAAGTTAATCGGTTGCACAATAGGCTACACATAAGTTCATCATATCTAATCTACTCAAACACATCACACATCCATCCTTGGCTTGGTCCTCACGGTTCCTTGGCTTTACCACGATCCTGAACAGGTCCTGAAACCACATAATATCAACACATCAATATATAAACCGATAACTTAACAAGGGATCTAAAAATGCATGGTTCAGATCCTAAGAACACATTTCTGGTCCAAATCTAACCTACTCAAATACACTTCCAAAAACTACTTAAAATTCATGACAATTCATGATAATTCCCAACTAAGAGAATCCCATAATCATAATCCAATGAATCGACCCCGACCATATAGAATCCGACCGTGATCAGCCCTTGCAGCCAAAAATGACATCTCCAAATCCATTCTCTAATACTAAATAAAATTCATGATAATTCATGATAAATCCTAACTAAGAGATTTATGTAATCAGATCTTAATAATTCCTTATGGAACTATTATATTTCGACCAACCGTCTAGCCTAAGGCCATGGACTTGTCTACTGAACCGGCCCAGGCCTGGGCTCAGTACCACTGAGTCTGATTCCTCAGATACGGTCATAATATAGAAGGAAAGAGATGGATCAGTAATTAAAACGGTGATGGATACAACCAAAACAGTCGCACCACAAAAAACCCATCCGCGACAACCATGGGCTTGGGCTATGGTCTGTAGTTGGCATCACTAACCTTGGGCGTCCGTTCCTCTGGGGCGAAATCCTTCTCCTTCTCCTTCGCCTTCCTTGTCCTTCCGCCTGGTTTCCGTCATCCTTCCTGATCTCCCCACAGTCGGAACTCGTTTGGGACAGACAACCACCAATACACACACACGGTTTGTTTTCATAACCGCTGATCTCTGTCTATCTCTTTCTCTGGTATGATTTTGGCAGAGGTTTGCCTTAAGACTTTCATGCCATTCTATGTGCCAGATACTCTATGTTTATAGAGAATGTGCACGCCAAATTCCCCTTAGGCGAACAGGTACGACCGGAAGAGAGAACAGGCATAACTGCCTCTCTTTGCATCCTTTCGCCCAAACTGCCCAACTGCCAATTGTTAGGCATGTGGGCTACTCCTGGACGGCTCAATGCATCATTTTGGGTCCCCAGTCCAGTGCCAAGACCCACGGATCCTGCCATGACCCATGAGCCCCTGGTGGATCAAACCACACCCAACCGGACCGAACAGACGGCCATGACCCGACTACCACTGGCCCGGATCACAACACTCCACCAAGCTGAGATTATCTGACTGCGAGCTGCCTCAGCTGGGTGATCTAGTACTCCAGATCCAGTGAGCTAGATTACACTGTGTGACTTACCATCCGACCCATGTCTAGCTTCTGGAGTACTTGTCCAGCTTTCCTTAGCTGGTTTAAGTCTCAGCTATCTGATACCCTTAACCCTACTTACGGACCATGATGCGCTTGTCTTTAGGCCTTATGACCTGACTGGTGCGTCCCCTCGCACCATGGTCCGTACAGCGACCCTATCTAGGATCGGGGACATGACAAGGCTCCCCCACTAACAATGGATACGTCCTTGAATCCAAGTTAGATGTTCTCTCCGGTAAGAAACTGACTATACCACTCAGGATACTCTACTTTCATCCCTGCTTCTGTTTCCCAAGTGCTAATGTCCTCACCATTGCAATCCCTCACAACCTTGATCATGGGAACTGTCTTTCTTCTCATTGCCTTCTCCGACCGATCAACAACACGAACCGGCCTTGTCTCCAAGGTTAGATTCGTACCAAGATCAGCAGGGATCTCAGGCAACACAATTTCCTGATCCGTTAGACACGTCCTTAGTTAGCACACATGGAATACATTGTGAAATGCATCCATTGCTGATGTCAAGTTCAACTTGTATGCCACGGCACACACTCTTTCTATGATCTTGAACGGACCTAAGTACTAGGATCCAGTTTCCTTATTCCAGAAACCCTGGTCCTTCCCTTCAATGTTATCATCTTGAGATAGACCAGATCACCGACCTCAAACTCAAGATGCTTCATGCGTCTATCCGCATAACTCTTTTGGCGATCTTGCGCCTCTTTCATCTTCTCTTTCACCATCTATATCTTCTCTGTAGTCTCTTTCACTATCTCTGGACCCAACATGCTATTCTCCCCCACTTGGGTCCAGCATAAAGGTGTCCTGCAAGGGTTCCTATACAAAGCCTCATATGGCGACATGCCCATGCTTGTGTGGAAGCTGTTGTTGTAAGCAAATTCCACTAAAGGCAAGTGTTTCTCCCAAGAATCACCCTACGCCAAAACACATGCCCTTAGCATATCTTCCAATGGCTGGATTTTCCTCTCTGACTCCCCATCCGTTTGAGGATGATATGATGTATTCATGTTTACTCTTGTTCCTAAGGCTTTTTGAAAAGCCTTCCATAAATAAGATGTAAACCTTGGATCTCTATCCGAGACAATGCTTGCTGGAACATCATGCAACCGCACTATCTCATTCATGTATACTCCCAAAATCTGATCCACACTATCTCCGTTCCTAATGGCCAAGAAGTGTGCAGATTTGGTCAAACAACCGACCACCATGCAGACTGCATCCTTCTGGTTCCCAGTGGTTGGAAATCCAGTAAAAAAAATCCATTGTGATGTGATCCCACTTCCACTCTGGTATGGGTAGGTTCTGAAGTAGACCGCTGGTTACCTGGTGTTCAGCTTTCACCATTTGGCAAGTAGGACACTTTGCCACCCACTCGGCCACATCAGTTTTCATTCTTACCCAATGATAGTACCTCTTCGGATCGCGGTACATCTTGTTTAACCCTGGGCGAACTGAAAACTTATACCTATGAGCTTGTCTCATGATCTCTTCCTTAAGTTCCTTGTCGTTAGGAACACTAATCCGTCCATTGACCAAGATGGTACCATTGCTGGCTGTTTGGTACACAGTCTTGTCATTGGATGCCACCTTCTTGAGATTCTCATCCAAGGCTTGTGCTAGACGAATCCTAACAAGGAGATCAGCCTGGTCGACTGCCTCCAACCCCAACGGTTCATCCTGTCCAACCATTGTCTTAAGGTGTAATGACCGTACCATCCCTTCCAGATCATCTGCCTTCCGTTCAGCTAATACCTCAGCCCTCCTACGGCTTAAAGCATCTGCCACTATATTTACCTTAGCCAGGTGGTAAGCAATATCCAAGTCGTAATCAGACACAAACTCCATCCACCTTCTCTGCCACAAGTTCAAATCAGGCTGGGTGAATATGTACTTCAAACTCTTGTGGTCGGTAAGTATTTGCACTCTAGCTCCATAATGATATGACCTCCATATCTTTAATGCAAACACCACAGCCGCCATTTCCAGATCATGAGTTGGATAATTTCCCTCATGCTTCCTTAACAGGCTTGAAGCATAGGCTATTACCTTCCCATGCTGTGTCAAGACACATCTAAGTCCGGTGATGGATTCATCTATGTACACTACGTATAGTTGGTCCTTGTCTGGTAACACCAAAACCGGTGCACTAGTTAACATGCCCTTTAGTGCTGAGAAAATCTTCTCACATTCCTCAGACCATGAGAACTTAACATCCTTACCCGTCAGTTGTGTCATGGGTTGAGCCAAACTGGCAAACCCCTTGACAAACTTCCGGTAATAGCCAGCCAACCCCAAGAAGTTCCTAACTTCGTAGCATTCTTGGGTTGTGGCCACTCTCGTATGGCCTTGATCTTCTTTGGATCCACGGACACGCCTTGATCAGATACAATTTCTCCAAGGAAACCAATGCTCCTTTGCCATAAACTACACTTGCTCAGCTTAGCAAAGAGTTGTTGATCCCTCAAACGTCCCAGCACTGCCCTGAGATGCCTTTCATGGTCTTCTTTGGTTTTGGAATATAAAAGTGTGTCATCTATAAAGAAGATTACAAATTCATCCAAAAACTCTCAAAAGATACCATACATCATCTTCATGAATGCTGCTGGTGCATTGATTAGCCCAAATGGCATAACCACAAACTCAGAGTGACCATACCTGGTCTGGAAGGCTGTCTTCTTCACATCATTTGGTTCAATGTGAATCTGATGGTACCCTGAACCCAAATCAATCTTGGAGAACAACTTTGATCCCTTGAGCTGATCCAACAGCTCATCTATCTGAGGCAATGGGTACTTGTTCTTCACAATTACCCGGTTCAACCCTCGGTAGTCAATGCACAATCTGAAGCTACCATCCTTCTTTTTCACAAAAAGAACTGGTGCTCCCTAGGGTGACACACTTGGTCGTATGAAACCCTTCTCCAGAAACTCCTCAAGTTGCTTCGTAAGCTCGGCCATCTCGGCAGGAGCCATTCTATAGGAACTTTTGGATAATGGGGCTGTCCCTGGTTCGAGTTCTATTATGAAAGGGTCTGACCTATCAGGGGGAATGCCCTGAAGCTCCCTAAACACATCCTGGAACTTGCCAACCAGCGGTATTCCCTTCGGGTCACCACCCCCTACAACCTCCTTAGTGGCGATTGTGGCCAGATAAGCTTCACAACCCTTCCTCAACACCTCTTACAATGGATAGCTGACACCACTAAGCTTCGAGAGGTTGGACGTATACCTTGGAACCTGATCGGAGATTCACACCTACTCTCAAATTGCACTCGCCCTCGGTGACAATCAAGAGTGGCCCGATTCTTTCCAAGCCAGTCCATACCTAAGATCACCTCATGATTCATTAGGTAGACTACCACAAAATCCACAGGCATGACCCTGTCTTGGATCACCACTGGAATGTCCTTCACCAACCCTAGTGAACTCATTCTCTGCCCACCGACCGCATTCACTATGCAAGGACATTCCACCATTCCGATCTGTAACAACCCCTTTTCGATCATCCCTGGGCTCACAAAACTATGTGTAGCACCAGTATCGAAAAGTACGTGTGTTTCCACACCACCAATCCTTAGGGTCTCTATATATGACCCATACTAAGTATCTAACAATTCTAGGTTTCGTACCATGCAATTCTACTGAATTAAAAAAGAATAGGACCAGAAGTATTACCAGTGATCGCTTGGAATGGTCCCGCCTCGTCTGCATCCTTGGACAGCTCGTACACACGCGGTCCTGAAGCCTGCACGCAGTTCTGGTCCGACCTACTAGCCTCACCATGGCCCTTGTTTGGTCCGGACTGTAGCTTTGGGCAATCCTTGCGGAGGTGCCCCTTCTTACCACAGTGGTGACACGACCTAGCCTCACCACCAGCCCTTTGCTCCTGTCTAGGACAGTCACAGGCTGAGTGGTCCATCTTTCCACATCGGAGACAAGCTCCCATAGTCCTCCAACACTCACCACCATGGTGCCGTTCACATTTGGGACACTCGGCGTACCACTTGAGGGTCTACCCTCCTCGGCCTGGTCCCTCTTTCTCTTCCGGTCACCACTGTGAGATGTGGACACCACCACACTCTTCACCTTCAGCTTAGCCTCTTCCGCTAGGTTCATTTCCAGCATTTCCATCCGCTCGACCAGCTCAGACACTGAGTGAAAGGTGCGGACAGAGCAGTAGGTCTTGAGTTCGACCCTAAGGCCTCTTATGAACCGACGGACCTGAACTGGCTCATCCTATAGCTCCCTTCCCACAAAGTGCCTAAGGCGGTTGAACTCCTCTTCACATTTCCGGACCATCCTGCGTCCCTGGATCAAGTCCAAGAACTGAGTCTAGAAACGGTCCCATGCTTCAGTTGGGAAGTACTTGTGGTTGAACTCAACCTCAAAATCCACAAAGCACTCTATGGTACCATCAGTACACTTGTCCAGGGCCAACCACCAGTTGTGTGAATCACCTTCCAGGAAGTGGACATCAATGTCCTTCTTGTACTCCTCAGGGCAACGAGGTGAGCTGAAGTTGCGTACCAACCTGCTCCTCCACTCGTCTGCCTCAATGGGATCAACACTTCCAGCAAAGTGATTGGTTCCCAGCCTTGAAATGTGTTCCAGCACCTTCAGGTAATCGACCCTACGAGCTGGCCCAGCTGGTGGATCGATCTCCACCACATCAGCTACTGTCCTAGCTCAACCACCAGCTGCCGGAGAAGCTGTTGTACTGGCTCGCCCACCAGCTGCTTGAGCAGCTGCAGTACTAGCTCGGACATCAGCTGCCTGAGCAGCTGAAGTACTAGCTCGCACACCAGCTGCCTCAGCAGCTGTTATACCAGCTCGTCCACCAGCTGCATGAGCAACTCCACGAGCTGGAGGCGTAGCTTGACCCACGGATGAGTTCACCAAAGGTTGAATGCATGGGTCCTAGTCACAAGCTGAGTGCTTATGAGCTTCATGGTTTCCAGCACTTCCTTCATGGATGGTTCAACTAGCTCCTCAACCTGGGTAGACCTAATATTTGTTGCAATCCGGTTAGGATCATTCCGTTCACCAGCGTGGGAGGATTCAGCTTCCTCCTCCTCATTCCCCAGATCCTGCTGGTTCTCAGCACCGTCCACATGAAACTCAGTAGGGATTGTCGGGCCTTGTGGTAATCCGGTTTCATTGTTGACTGGTTGCACCCGAGTTGGCAACTCCACCGGTGGATCAGCACCATCCACCTCCATATTTCTGGAAACCCCAGCCGCATCCTTTCCCCTCCGAGGCTTTCTCTTGGAACCCTTAGGAAAAATAAAAGACAACCACATCATCACATGTTAATAACCAATATATAACACATGAACATCAGATAATATTTCCTAAGTACCAAAACAACTACCAGCTCACTGTGAGTCCGAGCCGGATGTGTGATGAACAACCATAACCCACAATCCTAGAATCAAGCTTGCTCAGATGCCGACTTGTAAGACCCGATCATGGATTCCTTAATTCAATCAGACCGCAGTCCCACTCAGACAATCCTACTCGGTTTATTCCTTTGTATCTGGTTTTTAAGTTCATTATTTTTCTAAGTATTTTCCACATTTGAGGTTCATGCAATCAAACATATGTGTTCCATTCATATAAGGGTAAATCCATATTTTATAGATAAGTAAAATGTGATCCATAAAAAGCATTCAGTTGCACCCTAGGCTATCATAAGTTAATCGGTTGCACAATAGGCTACACATAAGTTCATCATATCTAATCTACTCAAACACATCACACATCCATCCTTGGCTTGGTCCTCACGGTTCCTTGGCTTTACCACGATCCTGAACAGGTCCTGAAACCACATAATCACAACACATCAATATATAAACCGATAACTTAACAAGGGATATCGAAATGCATGGTTCGGATCCTAAGAATACATTTTTGGTCCAAATCTAACCTACTCAAATTCACTTCCAACAACTAATTAAAATTCATGAAAATTCATGACAATTCATGATAATTCCCAACTAAGAGAATCCCATAATCAGAATCCAATGAATCGACCCCGACATATAGAATCCGACCGTGATCAGCCCATGCAGCCAAAAATGACATCTCCAAATCCATTCGCTAATACTATATAAAATTCATGATAATTCATGATAATTCATGATAAATCCTAACAAAGAGATTGCTATAATCAGATCTTAATAATTCCTTCTGGAACTATTAGATTTCGACCAACTGTCCAGCCTAGGACCATGGACTTGTCTACTGAACCGGCCAAGGCCTTGGCTCAATACCACTGAGTCTGATTCCTCAGACACGATCAGAATATAGAAGGAAAGAGATGGATCAGTAATTAAACGGTGATGGATGCAACCAAAATAATCGCACCACAAAAACCCATGCGGGACAACCATGGGCTTGGGCGATGGTATGCGGTTGGCATCACTGACCTTAGGCGTACGTTCCTCTGGGGCCAATTCCTTCTCATTCGCGTTATCCTTGTCCTTCTGCATGGTTTCCGTCATCCTTCCTTATCTCCCCACAGTCGGAACTCATTTGGGATAGACAACCACCAATACACAAACGCGGTTTGTTTTCCTAACTGCTGACCTCTGTCTATCTCTTTCTCTGGTATGATTTTGGCAGAGGTTTGCCTTAATACTTTCATGCCATTCTCTGTGCCAGACACTCTATATTTATAGAGAATTTCCACGCCAACTTTCCCTTAGGCGAACAGGTACGACCGGAAGAGAGAACAGGCATAACTGCCTCTCTTTGAATCCTTTCGCCCAAACTGCCCAAAAGCCAATTGTTGGGCGTGTGGCCTATTCCTGTACGGCTCAATGCATCAGTTTGGGTCCCCAGTCCAGTGCCAAGACCTATGGATCCTGCCATGACCCATGAGCCCCTGGTGGTTCAGGCCACACCCAACCAGACCGAACAGCCGACCATCACAACACTCCACCAAGCTGAGATGAGCTGACTGTCAGATGCCTCAGCTGGGTGAGCTAGTACTCTAGCTCCAGTGTGCTAGATTACACTGTGTGAGTTATCTTCCAGCTCCATTTAGCTGGCTTGCACTGTGTGAGCTACCGTCCATCTCCCCTTTTCTAGTGCGAGCTCCATCCGACCCTTGTCCAGCTGCTGGATTACTTGTCCAGCTTCCTTTAGCTGGTTTGAGCTTCATCCGACCCTTTTCCAGCTTTGGAGTACTTTTCCAGCTTCCCTTAGCTGGTTTAAGCTTCTTCTTCCCATTCTGATTAAGTCTCAGCTATCTGATACCCTTAACCCCTCTTACGGACCATGATACGCTTGTCTTGTGGGGCTATTCCTGGACGGACCAATCCATCAGTTTGGGTCCCTAGTCTAGTGTCAAGACCCACGGATCCTGCCATGACCCATAAGCCCCTGGTGGATCAAGCCACACCCAATCTGACCCAACAGTCGACCATGACCCGGCCAACACTGGCCCGGATCACAACACTCCACCAAGCTGAGATGAGATGACTTCCAGCTGCCTCAGCTGGGTGAGTTAGTACTCCAGCTCCAGTTAGCTGGCTTGCACTGTGTGAGCTACCGTCCAGCTCCCCTTAGCTAGTGCGAGCTCCATCTGACCCTTGTCCAACTTTCCTTAGCTGGTTTGAGCTTCTTCCTTTCCATTCTGGTTAAGTCTCAGCTATCTAATACCCTTAACCCCTCTTATGGACCATGATACGCTTGTCTTTAGGCCTTATGACCTGACTGGTGCGTCCCCTCGCACCATGGTCCGTCCAGTGACCCTATCTAGGATCGGGGACATGACAGTTGTAGTCTCTAAGTGTCTTTTTCCGCTCAATCCTAGCATTCACAGCAACATTAGTAGCATCAGGGATTGCAGTCCCCTATGCATAAATAAATTATCCTGCACAATTGCGAGCGCGACCTTCTTTGTCATCGATCTTGTACCTACCCCTATGCATCTAAGGAAATCATCTCAATTTTTTCTTTTCTTTAGATGTTGAAGTGAGAGAGAGAGGAGAGAGAGAGAGAGAGAGAGAGAGAGAGAGAGAAAGAGAGGAATCAAAAGCCTCTCCATCCATAGATAAACATCTGACGTGTATGCGCAGTTGTGCATCTCAAAAAGTTCCAGAATCACCAAAGTTCTCAAAAACGTACCTGAACCTGAAAACACTCTAAACTAACCTCAAACAAACATAATAAACTCTAAATATGGCCTATAACATGGTCTAAAAGTGGTAAATATTGGGACCTATCAATACACAACTCCTTTGACCAAGTACATAAGATGCTTCCCTCGGGGTGTCAAAGGGAATACCTATTCCGTTGCATTATTAATGGTTGTATGCTATTGGAGACTATTGTTTGGGTCAAAATCGCTTACGTCGGAATCAACGTTAGAAACCTACCGGGAAATACGTTCTTTGTGAAAAAGAGATAATATCTTGGAAAAAGGGGAACATGAAAACTCAAAGTCAAGTCTCGGCTGACCACGAAGGAATGGTCAACATAAGTGAGCCATCAAGAAGAGTTTTTCCAAAGACCTCGGGTCAACGTATCCCTGAACGTCAACACGATGAAAATACTAGAATACTCGATCATCCAACTCACTGGACGGAGAAGTTAGCCGAGCAAGATGTCCAACTCGTCGAACAGAAAAATTAAACCACAAGAACCGATTTGGCCAATGCAGGCTGACCAACACGCTCGTTCAACGAGTTGGGCTTGTACAACTCCAAAAAACGGGCCAGTTGGGTCAGACAAGCCCAACTTGCCAAACAGACGAGTTAAGTAGCACAAGCAATCCAACTTGCCCGTTCGACGAGTTGGATCAATCAATTCATTTTCACCTCATCCTCATAACTCCCTATTTTTTCTTCATCGAGATTGACGTTGGAAATTTACCGAACGAACTTGTTTCTTCATGGAAAGATCGGGTCGTTCATGTAAGACGATAACGGTTAACTAAACACCTGGAGTCGCATGACCCAAATGAAAGATCCTAACTCTCGGACGACATCGTCTCATGAACGCTCTTTCGATAAAATCGTAAAAACGCCTAAGTCAAAGAACGACCCGAGAAGGTCTAAAACTCGGCTAAAAGCCCACTCGCGATTTTATCCGAAATCAAGCCCAATTTTTATGATGGTTTATCTTTTATTTTACAGGAAGGGATAAATGTTAGTTGGGAAGATTAATGTCAAGATCGGAAGATAAATGTTAATTTTCCAAAGATAATCATGAAGATCGAGTGAAAAGGAATATTTTCGGGAAGCAATAAACTCGACCGAGGGCATAAGGGGAAAGAGAAAACCAGCTCTAGAGGAGTATATAAGGACTTCGAGGTTCAGGATGCACGGGACGCACGAAAATTCTTACTCAGAGCAAATATAGCACTTAGGGCATTTAGGCATATTTTCGTTTTACTTTTATCGAGCTACGACTCAGCTAGGTTATTCAGGTCTTATAAGGTTAGAACTAGGAACTCGCCGACGACTCTTTGTTCTCTTTCTGTCTTTAATGATTCATCATTATATTGTTATTCTTACTGTTTGGTTTCTTGACGTTTTTGGCTTAGCAAAAATCTGGGACCTCTGGGAAAGCTAGGTTTACATTGCCTTCCTAAATCAACGGAAATCGATAATGCGAATTTTGGTTCCCACAGTTTGGCGCTAGAATGAGGGGGGGGGGTACGGATTAATCTAACTCTAAGCCATCAACGTTCAATCAAATTATGTCAGATCTCGACAACCAACAGCCTCGTGACGACAACTTCATCGATGAAAACGTTCAAAACACTCAGTGACGAACGTCACTGCGGTCAACGCGGACGCAAACACCACAGCGTTTGAGGAGGTGAAAAAGATGTTCTCTTATTTGGAGAAGAAGTCGGCAGAATAGGATAAGGTCATGAATTCCCTCGCTAAACAAGTTGAAACCCTTACAGCGAGGAACATGACCATTTTTCTGAGTGGAACAACACCTTTGAACCAGTCCGGAAACGCGCAAGGCAAACCATCTAGACAAAATCTTGATGAAGTGACCCCTGCGCCAACACGAAATAACCCGGGAGATCTTCCTCCTATTGAAGAAGATAAAGAAGGAGAAGTCAAATGCGTCGACATGGAATCTAGCAATATGTCTGAACCTACGGACGAAGACGCATACATTCATCCATGCCGCGCAAGGAGCCGAGCGGCTCAGGACGTATCCCAGTTCAAAAATCCTATGAACGAAGAAGAAGAAGCTATCTTCTGCAATGAACAAGAGGAACTGGCCGAGGATCGAACTTGGAACACTCACAGCAAACACCGACAAATCTGGAAATTGGCTAGCAAGAGTTTCAAAATTCGCAGTCTCTGTGATGATCTCATGAAAACGGTGGCTGAAGTTAGGGTGGTGAAGTCCCAAATCCACCACGCTACTAGCACCGCACCAAAGATCGATCTGCTGCTCGAAGAGGATCATAGAACACCTTTATTACTCGTATCACCGAAACTAATGTTTCGGATCCTGGGAAGGTCAAAGTGATGCCATACAACGGAACTACTAATCCTAAGGCACACCTACGGGCTTTCCACGTCATAATGGGTAGAGATAGGTCCAGAGAAAATGAAAGAGATGCCGGCCAGTGCTGCCTCTTTGTAGAAAACCTCTGTAGAGTAACGCTAGAATGGTTCTCTCACCTCAGGCGAAACTCCACCGGGAGCTTCCCCCAGCTCGTCTCAGAAATTCCTCCAGCAATACTCGATGTTCATAGATCGAGAAACCTTCGATGTGGACCTCTGGAGCTTATCCCAGGAAGAGGACGAGATTCTCCGCGACTTACTAAAACGGTTCAAAACCTTCATGGCTAGAGTCAGCGGGATAAGCGACAAAGTCGCAATAGGCGCACTTTGAAAAACACTATGGTTCAAGTCAAATTTCAGGAAGTGGATAACTTTGGAAAAGCCGCGTACAATCCAGGACGCGCTTCACAAAGACACGAATTACATCATCATCGAAGAAGAGACAAAGGTCTTCTCCCAGAAAATGGAAGCCAATGAACAATTCGTCAAAAGATCTAGGGTCGGATCAAAAATTAAAGAAAAACCCTTGCAGCAAGAAAAGCGTCCATCGCGGAGACGAAGAAACACAGGGAGCGCATAGCTACGCTATTAACTCTGGATCAGAGCAAGAACGGAGGACGGGTAACATTTGGATTCAAAATCCGAACTACGACCAAAACACATTATGTGATTTTTAATAAACCCGCGGACACTCGACCATTAACTGCGAAGTTCTTGGTTCGAGGTTGGCCGCAAAGCTACTCTCCGAAGAACTCGCCGGAGTCTCCATCGTGAAAGATCTCATCCATGACTCGGATCGCCCCGCAAAAACCGACAAGACTCCTCAAACGGAGAACCCTTCCCAAGGGAACCATTCGAGAGAAAAGCGCGGAAGAAGGAAGGACGAGAAGGGCAACGACAACAACTGTCGCAGGGTAAACATGATCATCGGTGGATTGCAATATTGCAGTGATACCGTCTAGGCCATCAAATCTTATCAGCGCAAGGCCGAGACAAGCGCAAATTCGCCAATCTTTCCTTCGAACAATGACACTCCGAAAGGAGCGATCAATTTTGATGAAGAAGAGGCCGGAGGGATCGATTAGTGACATTACGATCCACTCATAATTGATCTTGTAATAAGAGATCTCGAGATCGCTAGGGTTCTTATAAATACGGGAAGCACGGTCAACGTCATCTTTCACGACACTCTCAAAAGGATGAACATCGAGTTAAGCGAAGTTGTACCATCACCTAAGCCGCTAACCGGTTTCTCTGGCATGAACCCTTGGGTCAATCAAATTACCGTTGCGGCAAAAGAAGTCACCAAGATCATCGATTTTGCAGTCGTCGACCACATGGCCATCTACAACGTCATCATGGGCATGCCTTGGCTAAATGCCATGAAGGCAGGCTCATCGATTTATCACTTAGGCATTAAGTTTCCAACTCATAATGGGATTGCCGTGATTTGGGGCTGCCAGAATCAGTCCAGACGTTGCTTCCTGGCTGAGCACAAGCTAAGACAAATCACGAACACTACGATGGCAAAAATCAAACGCCCAAAGATAGACCAGGTATCAGCCAATCAAGCAACGGCTATTGAACAACCAATTTTCATGCCATCTGGAGAAGACAAGTCCAACGGAAGACGTCGATCCAGAAACTGACGCAGTCGACACAAACACAACGGCCGAGTAAACAGACTCGCCCAAACAAGCAGAACTATGAGATGGCTTGATCCTCGAAAGAGGTACATAGGCAGCTCATAAAAAGACGAGTTCATCTATCCCCTTCTCTAAAAAGAGGGGGGGGGGGGAGTGGGTACATATACGAATACTCGTATATTCACATTTAGAAATAATTTTTTTACGTTGTACTCAAAAATTTTTAAAAAAAATCGGCAATAAAGACTTCTTTATAATTTCGCAAATTTTCTATCATCCCGCAAAAAAAACGTTATGTTATACATCCATATACGAGCAAAATGATTATTGCACCATCCCAGAAACAGAAACTTGCGAAAAATCGTTATGCCTCAAAACGGATCAACTCCACACTATCTTATCACGGTCGAATCATCAATCTTGATTACCGACCTAAGCTTGAGACGCTGGTCCCATATGTTACTTACACAAAGTAGGTTTTCAAAAAATAGGCGAGACATCGTCTAAATTTTCGAGTACACACCCCCAATCCATTCGCGACTATGAAACGCTCGGCAATTGGCCCCGCCGAGCACTTTACCCATCTTAAACGAACGCACCGAGGTCCGTCCTAAGCAATTTTGGGAGACTTAAAAATTATCCCTGAAGAGATGCTCGAGTCCGACCAGACAAGTCGTATAAGCTGAGAACCTATTGCGAACTTTAAATTTGAACGAAGTCAGGTTAAAATCGAAACATGCAAAACGAAAGCCGATTACTCATCGCAAAGCCTTAAAACGAAAGTAAACCTAGGTCTTGCCGTAAACCCAGCACACTGGTCTCTAACGTCTCAAGGCATGATATCAAAAATATACGATATGCTAAAAGTATGTCTCTTCATCCGTATCTAAACGTTCTCGAAACTTCAAAAACTCCTTGAACATCTCGGACGAACAACAAATAGGATGATCCACAAAAAAGGGAGGAAGTCGAGATGACAACTCGAGTTTTTCTTACACTTAACGAATTCCAAACATCTTTTTAAATACCCACTTATCATAAAAAGCACGGTTTTAATGAAAACTAATAAAAGGTAGGGATTCAAGGCCACACTCAGCCAGTCCCGCTACATACGACCATAGTCGGGTAATGACGAATGAAACAAAACAGAAACATACTATCATACAAGAGAACACATAAGTCGTGACCTCACAATCACTCGTCAAAAACAAATTACCCGGTCGTCGATCTACCGAGGGAATAGTCATTGACGTCCATAGGAGCCATCGGTTGTTTCACCTCACCCATCTCATCAGCAGCCCTCGCCTCGGCCTCCATTGTATCAGGAGAAGCGGGAATTAGGTCCCACTGTTCCCAAATCCTCTCCTCGATCTGAGGAATGGCGAAGTCCTTATCCCTCTCGTTCATGCGCCCGGTCAATATTCGGTGCCAAACAAATAATCAGGGGCCTGCGCGAGATATAGTCCGCCCAAAGCGCTGTGACACTCACGATAATCCCCGAAATCCTTATAACCCTTCGTAAGCTCCTTGAATTCATACGAGAACTTTTCGCGCCGGGTCTTCATGACTTCGGCCATTTCTCTCTTCCCTCGCCTATAAGCGCGATGAACCTTCGTCGCAACCGACTCCCTCTCGCGACGACGAGAACTTTCCAACTCATCTCTCAGATGGGAAATCTCTTTGTTAGCTATCTCAGCCCTGAACTGAGTCATGCATGCCTCCTGGCAGCCCGCATCAAGGGTTCGGTTCATCATAAGGAGACCATGTGAAGTATCTCAAAGTCAAGAAAAAGCTCATCCTTGAAAGAAAATAATAACGCTCAAAAACTTACCCCGTTGACCATCCTAGACGCCTTGGTAAACTTCGAGGTCTCGCTGGACCCAACTATGTCTAGAGAAAAGTCAAAACCAAGCAGCTCATCAAGATCGTCCCCTTCACCCCTACTCTCGCCGACTTGACTATTTAAGTAGTCTCTCAGTATGTTGTCGGGGGAGCACCGCTCCTCAGCCGCTTCATCCTCGACAACGACGTGTTTCTCCTTGCGAGTTTACGATCTTTCCTCTCTCGTCTGAACCTCGCAGGGCACAATCCATCCATGGTCGACTCTGACCCTTCCTTTACCGGCTGATCTAGCTGATACCGAGAACGGTGGAGGGAAACAACATGATGAACCTTTCCGGCCCCATTTATTCCTAAAAATGGAGCTGCCATTTGCTTCTACAGATGTATCGTTTACATGGACGAAAAAGAAGTGCACCCGCCAGTCATGGTAGTTCGACACAAACTCCTTTCTGATCGTCATCCCCGGCCGAGGCCTCAACTGAACTATGGACGACTTCCCCCAGGGATTAAGAATATCGTAAAGATGATTGGCATCAAGGGTCATACCTAATTCATAACTCAGCATAAGAACCCCGACAATATGCTGTAAACCACACATGTTTATCTGACTAATTGATATCTTGAAACAGTTGAGAAGTAGCACCATGATTTGAGGAATGGGAAACCACAAATGGCATTGCATCAAGTATGCCTTATAGTACGTGAAGTAACCCCCGAGCGGAGACTCAGCGACCTCTCTGACCTTTGTAAGACAAAAATCGACTAACTCAGGAACTCGGCAATGGCTCCGGCTGGGAGCAAGCCCATTCCGACGGCTCCTGCTAAGACAACCCTCCACAAGGTTGGCATGAAACGGAGGCAGGGCCCACGTACCAGGTCTGGGAGGTTTCACTTCTCCCCTGGCCGCCCAGTATTCCTTTGCTTCCTCAGGATCAAACGAGTAGGCCGAGAATTCCACCTTTGGCACAACATCGTTGTGTTGCGAGATGGAACCATATGGGACAGAACGGTCGTGACGAGACTTTGAGGAAGCCTTTATTCTCGCAGACATAACTTTCTTTTTACTAAAGCAAGGAAAGAGAGGAGAAAATCTTTTGATCCTTAAAAAAAGTTTGTGGAAATGAGCAAGTGAGGAATTTGAAAACCCACTCCACTATGCTTATAGAAGAAAGGATTCACTATTTCACCTCCAGTCTTTCAAACGTCGGATTCCGCCTAATTTATCCAATATGCCTCAAAAACGCTCGCAAGAACATCATAGTTCTAACGAGCTAGGGGGCTAACTATTGGGGTCAAAATCGGTTACGACAAAATCCACGCTAGAATCCTACCGGGAAATGCGTCCTTTGTGAAAAAAAGATAATATCTCGGAAAAAGGAGAATGGGAAAAATCAAAGTCAAGTGTCGGTTGACCACAAAGGAATGGTCTGCATAGGTTAGCTATCAAGAAGAGTTTGTCCAAAGACCTC
>CAJHQP010001264.1:0-123133 GCA_905132765.1 Moricandia arvensis
ATACTTTTTAATCCATAGTTACATCGTGAACTGATATAAGATGATGGTCAAAGAGGTTTGAAAATTTTGTTATCTTTGTTTCTCTAGAGAATACAGATTTCATAGTGGTTAGCCTGCTGATTTAGTTAGTATATGAATTTGTACTTAATTTAATGGTTAAAACATTAGAGACAATGTTTATGTACCATGAAAAAAATTCTTGCATACAATAATATACAAATAGAAAGTAGTTTGAAATTTTAAACAATTATAAAGAGAATAAACTTCAGTGTAAAGAACATTTAGAGAAAAACTCAATTTTCCGTAGGGGTTTCACCCACAATTTTTTTAGAAAATTCAAAAATAGATACTTTTGTTTAAATGCATAGTAGCATCGTGTACTGATATAGAATGATGGTCAAAGAGATTTGACACCTTTGTTGTTTTTGGTTCTCTAGAGAATGTGTATTTCATAATGGTTAGTCGATTTATTTAGGTTGTATATGAACTTTTATTAAATTAAATGTTAAAAGAATAGAAACGATGTCAATGTACGATGAATAAAAGTTTTGTATACAGTAATATAAATGTAGAATATGGTTAGAAAAAAATTAAAGAACACTCAAGAGTATAAAATTTCGTAGATAGAGAATTTATCGAAAAACTCAATATTTACGTATGGGTTAACCTACAAATTTAGGACAATATTTTTAATGCATAGTTGCATCGTGAACTAACATATGATGATGGTTAAAGAGGTTTAAAACCTTTGTTGTCTTTGTTTCACTAGAGAATAGAGATTTCATGGTGGTTAGCCTACCAATTTAAATAGTATATGAATTTGTATTTAATTTAATTGTTAAAACATTAGTGACAATGTTCATGTACCATTAAAAAAAAGTCTTGCATACAATAATATACAGATACAAAGTTATTTGAAATTTTAAACAATAATAAAGAGAATAAACTTCAGTGTATAGAACATTTACAGAAAAACTCAATTTTCCGTAGGGGTTAACCCACATTTTTTTTAGTAAAATTCAAAAACTATGATACTTTTTTTAAATGCATAGTAGCATCGTGTACTGATATAGAATGATGGTCAAAAAGGTTTGACACCTTTGTTTTCTTTTGTTCTCTAGAGAATATATATTTCATAGTGGTTAGTCCACTTATTTAGGTTGTATATGAAATTTTATTAAATTAAATGTTAAAAGACTAGAAAAAATGTCCATGTATGATGAAAAAAAGTTTTGCATACATTAATATAAATTTAGAATATGGTTAGAAAATTTTAAACAATGCTAAAGAGTATAAATTTCAGTATATAAAGAATTTAATGAAAACTCAATATTTTTGTAGGGGTTTACCTAAATATTTTAAGAATTTTTTTTTTAAAATATGAAAATGTTGTTAATGCATAGTTGCATTGGGAAGGGGGAAGAATGTGGTTAGAAATTTTAAACTAATCTAAAGAGGATAAACTTCAGTGTATAGAACATTGACAGAAAAACTAAATATTTTCGTAGGGGTTAGCCCACAAATTTTTATAAAAATTCATAAATACAAAAATCTTTTTTTTATAAATAATTGCATCGTGTACTGATATATGGTGATGGTCAATGAGGTTTGACACCTTTGTTCTCTCGGTTTCTCTAGAGAATAGAGATTTCATAGTGGTTAGTCTATTGATATAGGTAATATATGAAGTTTTATTAAATTAATTGTTAAAATTTTAGAAATGATGTCCATGTACGATGAATAAAAGTTTTGCATACATTAATATAAATGTAGAATGTGGTTAGAAAATTTAAACAACACTAAAGATGATAAAAATTCAGTAGATAGATATTTACCGAAAACTCAATATTTTCGTAGGGGTTAACTTACAAATTTAGAAACAAATTCCTAAAATATGGCAATACTTTTTAATCCATAGTTGCATCATGAAATGACATAGGATGATGGTCAAAGAGGTTTGAAACTTTTGTTGTCTTTGTTTCTCTAGAGAATACAAATTTCATAGTGGTTTGCATGTTGATTTAGATAGTATATGAATTTGTATTTAATTTAATTGTTAAAACATTAGAGACAATGTTCATGTACCATGAAAAAGTCTTGCATACAATAATATACAGATAGAAAGTAGTTTGAAATTTTAAACAATTATAAAAAGAATAAACTTCAGTGTATAGAACATTTACAGGAAAACTCAATTTTTCGTAAGGGTATCACCCACAATTTTTTTAGAAAAATTCAAAAATAGATACTTTTGTTTAAATGCATAGAAGCATCGTGTACTGATATAGAATGATAGTCAAACAGATTTGACACCTTTGTTGTCTTTGATTCTCTAGAGAATGTGTATTTCATAGTGGTTAGTACATTTATTTAGAATATGGTTATAAAATTTTAAACAACGCTAAAGAGTATAAAATTCAGTATATAGAGAATTTAATGAAAAACTCAATATTTTAGTAGGGGTTAACCTACAAATTTTGAAAAAAAATAAAAATATATATGAAAATATTGTTTAATGCATAGTTGCATTTGGAATGGGAGAGAAGAATGTGGTTAGAAATTTTAAACTATTCTAAAGAGGATAAACTTCAGTCTATTGAACATTTACAAAAAAAACTGAATATTTTCGTAGGGGTTAACCTTCAAATTTTTTTGAAAAATTCAAAAATACGAAAATCTTGTTTTGATGCATGATTACATCGTGTACTGATATAGGGTGATGGTCAATGAGGTTTGACACCTTTGTTGTCTCTGAGAACAGAGATTTCAAAGTTGTTAGTCCATTGATTTAGGTAATATATGAAGTTTTATTAAATTAATTGTTAAAATTTTAGAAACGATGTCCATGTACGATGAATAAAAGCTTTGCATACATTAATATAAATATAGAATGTGTTTTGAAAAGCTTTGCATACATTAATATAAATATAGAATGTGGTTAGAAAAATTTAAAGAACACTAAAGAGGATAAAATTCAGTAGATAGAGAATTTGCCGAAAAACTCAATATTTTCGTAAGGGTTAAACTGCAAATTTAAAAAAATTTCTAAAATATGACAATATTTTTCAATGCATAGTTGCATCGTGAACTGACATAGGATGATGGTAAAGAGGTTTGAAACTTTTGTTGTCTATGTTTTTCTAGAGCATAGTGGTTTCATAGTTGTTAGCCTGCTGATTTAGATAGTATATGAATTTGCATTTAATTTAATTGTGAAAATATTAGAGACAATGTTCTTGTAACATGTAAAAAAGTATTGCATACAATAATATACAGATATAAAGAGAATAAACTTCAGTTTATAGAACATTTACAGAAAAACTCAATTTTCCGTAGGTGTTAACCCACAATTTTTTTAGTAAAATTTGAAAAATATGATACTTTTGTTTAAATGCATAGTAGCATCGTGTACTGGTATAGAATGATGGTCAAAGAGGTTTGACACCTTTGTTTTCTTTTGTTCTCTAGAGAATATATAATTCATAGTGGTTAGTCCATTTATTAAGGTTGTATATGAACTTTTATTAAATTAGATGTTAAAAGAATAGAAACAATGTCCATGTATGATGAAAAAAAGTTTTGCATACATTAATATAAATTTAGAATATGGTTAGAAAATTTTAAACAATGCTAAAGAGTATAATTTTCAGTATATAAAGAATTTAATGAAAAACTCAATATTTTTGTAGGGGTTTACCTAAAAATTTTGAGAATTTTTTTTTAAAATATGAAAATATTGTTAATGCATTGTTGCATTGGGAAGGGGGAAGAATGTGGTTAGAAATTTTAAATCAATCTAAAGAGTATAAATTTCAGTGTATAGAATATTTACAGAAAAACTCAATAAAAATTTCATAGTTGTTAGTCCATTGATTTAGGTAATTTATGAACTTTTATTAAATTAATTGTTAAAATTTTAGAAACAATGTCCATGTACGATGAATAAAAGTTTTGCATACATTAATAAAAATATAGAATGTGGTTAGAAAAATTTAAACAACACTAAAGAGGATAAAATTCAGTAGATAGAGAATTTGCCGAAAAACTCAATATTTTCGTAAGGGTTAAACTGCAAATTTAGAAAAAGAATTAAAAAATATGAAAATATTTTTTAATGCACAGTTGCATCCTGAACTGACATAGGATGATGGTCAAAGTGGTTTGAAACCTTTGTTGTCTATGTTTTTCTAGAGCATAGTGGTTTCATAGTTGTTAGCCTACTGATTTAGGTAGTATATGAATTTGCATTTAATTTAATTGTTAAAACATTAGAGACAATGTTCTTGTACCATGAAAAAAGTCTTCCATACAATAATATACAGATAGAAAGTAGTTAGAACTTCTAAACAATTATAAAGAGAATAAACTTCAGTGTATAGAACATTTACATAAAACTCAATTTTCCGTAGGGGTTAACCCACAATTTTTTAGAAAAATTCAAAAACTATGATACTTTTGTTTAAAAGCATAGTTGCATCGTGTACTGATATAGAATGATGGTCAAAGAGGTTTGGCACCTCTGTTTTCTTCTCTAGAGAATGTATATTTCATAGTGGTTAGTCAATTTATTTAAGTTGTACATAAACTTTTATTAAATTAAATGTTAAAATAATAGAAAAGATGTCCATGTATAATGGAAAAAAGTTTTGCATACATTAATATAATTTTAAAAACGATGTCCATGTACAATGAATAAAAGTTTTGAATACATTAAGATAAATATAAAATGTGGTTAGAAATATTTAAACAACACTAAAGAGGATAAAATTCAGTAGATAAGGAATTAATAAAAAACTCAATATTTTCGTAGGGGTTAACGTACAGATATAGAATTTTTTTTTTAAAATATGACATTTTTTAATACATAGTTGCAACGTGAATTGACATAGGATGATGGTCAAAGTGGTTTGAATCCTTTTTTGTCTATGTTTCTCTAGAGCATAGAGATTTCATAGTGCTTAGCCTGCTGATTTAGATAGTATATGTATTTTTATTTAATTTAATTGTTAAAATATTAGAAACAATGTACATGTACCATGAGAAAATGTCTTGCATACATTAATATACAGATAGAAAGTAGTTAGAAATTTTAAACAATTATAAAGAAAATAAACTTCAATGTATAGAACATTTACAAAAAAACTCAATATTTCCGTAGGGGTTAACCCACGGTTTAGAAAACTAAAACAATATGATACTTTTTTTAATGCATAGTTGCATCGTGTACTGATATATGATGATGGTCAAAGAGGTTTTGCACATTTGTTGTCTCTGGTTCTCTAGAGAATAGAGATTTCATAGTGGTTAGTCCATTGCTTTAGGTAATATGTGAAGTTTTATTAAATTAATTGTTGAAATTTTAGAAACGAGGTCCATGTACAATGAATAAAAGTTTTGCATACATTAATATAAATGAATAATGTGGTTAGAAAATTTAAACAACACTAAAGAGAATAAAATTCAGTAGATTGATAATTTACCGAAAAACTTAATATTTTCGTAGGAGTTAACCTACAAATTTCGAAAAAAATCCAAAAATATGGCAATACTTTTTAATGCATAGTTGTATCGTGAACTGACATAGGATGATGATCAAAGAGGTTTGAAATTTTTGTTGTCTTTGTTTCTCTAGAGAATACAAATTTCATAGTGGTTAGCCTGTTGATTTAGATAATAATATGAATTTGTATTTAATTTAATTATTAAAACATTAGAGACAATGTTCATGTACCATGAAAAATTAGTCTTGCATACAATAATATACAGATATAAAGTATTTTGAAATTTTAAACAATTATAAAGAGAATAAACTTCAGTGTATAGAACATTTGCAGAAAAACTCAATTTTCCATAGGGGTTAACCCAAAATTGTTTTAGTAAAATTCAAAAAATATGATAATTTTGTTTAAATGCATAGTAGCATCGTAGGTGTTAACCTTTAAATTTTTTGAAAAATTCAAAAATACGAAAATCATGTTTTGATGCATAATTTCATCGTGTACTGATATAGGGTGATAGTCAATGAGGTTTGGCACCTTTTTGTCTTTTTTCTCTCGAGAATAGAGATTTCATAGTTGTTAGTCCATTGATTTAGGTAATATATGAAATTTTATTAAATTAATTGTTCAAATTTTAGAAACGGTGTCCATGTACGATGAATAAAAGTTTTTCATACATAAATAAAAATATAGAATGTGGTTAAAATTTAAACAACACTAAACATGATAAAATTCAGTAGATAGAGAATTTGCCGAAAAACTCAATATTTTCGTAAGGGTTAAACTGTAAATTTAGAAAAAGATTTAAGAAAATATGAAAATATTTTTTAATGTATAGTTGCAACGTGAAGTGACATAGGGTGATGGTCAAAGAGGTTTGAAACCTTTGTTGTCTATGTTTTTCTAGAGCATTGTGGTTTTATAGTTGTTAGCCTGCTGATTTAGATAGTATATGAATTTGCATTTAATTTAATATAATTGTTAAAATATTAGAGACAATGTTTTTGTACCATGAAAAAATTTTTCCATACAATAATATACAGATAAAAAGTAGTTAGAACTTCTAAACATTTATAAAAAGAATAAACTTCAGTGTATAGAACATTTACAGAAAAAACTCAATTTTCTGTAGGTATTAACCCACATTTTTTTAGAAAAATTCAAAAACTATGATACTTTTATTTAAATGCATAGTTGCATCGTGTACTGATATAGAATGATGGTCAAAGAGGTTTGACACCTTTTGTTTTCTCTGGTTCACTAGAGAATGTATCTTTAATAGTGGTTAGTCCATTTATTTATGTTGTACATGAACTTTTATTAAATTAAATGGTAAAAGAATAGAAACGATGTTCATGTATGATGAAAAAAAAGTTTTGCATACCTTAATATAAATTTAGAATATAGTTAGAAAATTTTAAACAATGCTAAAGAGTATAAATTTCAGTATATAAAGAATTTAATGAAAAACTCAATATTTTTTAGGGGTTTACCTAAAAAAATTGAGAATGTTTTTTTTTTAAAATATGAAAATATTGTTAATGCATAGTTGCTTTGGGAAAGAAGAAGAATGTGGTTAGAAATTTTAAACTAATCTAAAATGGATAAACTTTAGTGTATAGAACATTTACAGAAAACTCAATATTTTCGTAGGGGATAGCCCACAAATTTTTATAAAAATTCAAAAATACGAAAAATCTTGTTTTTATACATAATTTCTTTGTTTACTGATATAAGGTGATGGTCAATGAGGTTTGACACCTTTTAGTCTCTGTTTCTCTAGAGAATAGAGATTTCATAGTGGTTAGTCCACTGATTTAGATAATATATGAAGTTTTATTAAATTAATTGATAAAATTTTAGAAACGATGTCCATGTAAGTTTTGCATACATTAATATAAATATAGAATGTGTTTAGAAAAATTTAAAGAACACTAAAGAGGATAAAATTCAGCAGATAGAAAATTTGTCGAAAAACTTAATATTTTCGTAAGGGTTAAACTGCAAATTTAGAAAATTTTCAAAAAAAATGACAATATTTTTTAATGCATAGTTGCACCGTGAACTGACATAGGATAATGGTAAAGAGGTTTGAAACTTTTGTTGTCTATATTTTCCTAGAGCATAGTGGTTTCATAGCTGTTATCCTGCTGATTTAGATAGTATATGAATTTGAATTTAATTTAATTGTTAAAAGAGACAATGTTCTTGTACCATGTAAAAAAATTCTTGCATACAATAATATACAGATATAAAGTATTTTTTAAATTTTAAACAATTATAAAGAGAATAAACTTCAGTGTATAGAACATTTACAAAAAAAACTCAATTTTTCGTAGGGGTTAACCCACAACTTTTTGAGTAAAATTCAAAAAATATGATGCTTTTGTTTAAATGCATAGTAGCATCGTGTACTGGTATAGAATGATGGTCAAAGAGGTTTGGCACCTTTTTTTCTTTTGTTCTCTAGAGAATATATATTTCATAATGGTTAGTCCATTTATTTAGGTTGTATATGAACTTTTATTAAATTAAATGTTAAAAGAATAGAAACAATTTCCATGTATGATGAAAAAATGTTTTGCATACATTAACATAAATTTAGAATATGGTTAGAAAATATTAAACATTGCTAAAGAGTATAAATTTCAGTATATAAAGAATTTAATGAAAAACTCAATATTTTTGTAGGGGTTTACCTAAAAATTTTGAGAATTTTTTTTAAAAATATGAAAATATTGTTAATGCATAGTTGCATTGGGAAGGGGGAAGAATGTGGTTAGAAATTTTAAACTAATCTAAAGAGGATAAACTTCAGTGTATAGAACATTTATAGAAAACTCAATATTTTCGTAGGGGTTAAGCCCACAAATTTTTATAAAAATTCAAAAATACGAAAAATCTTGTTTTTATAAATAATTGCATCTTGTACTGATATACGGTGATGGTCAATGAGGTTTGGAACCTTTGTTGTCTCTGTTTCTCTAGAGAATAGAGATTTCATAGTGGTTAGTCCATTGATTTAGGTAATATATGAAGTTTTATTAAATTAATTGTTAAAATTTTAAAAATGATGTCCATGTACGATGAATAAAAGTTTTGCATACATTAGCATAAATGTAGAATGTGGTTAGAAAAATTTAAACAACACTAAAGATGATAAAAATTCAGTAGATAAATAATTTACCGAAAAACCTAATATTTTCGTAGGGGGGTTAACCTACAAATTCAAAAAAAAATTCCAAAAATATGGCAATACTTTTTAATCTATAGTTGCATCGTGAACTGACATAGGATGATAATCAAAGAGGTTTGAAACTTTTGTTGTCTTTGTTTCTTTAGAGAATACATATTTTATAGTGGTTAGCCTCCTGATTTAGATAGTATATGAATTTGTATTTAATTTAATTGTTAAAACATTAGAGACAATGTTCATATACCATGAAAAAAAGTCTTGCATAAAATAATATACAAATAGAAAGTAGTTTGAAATGTTAAACAATTATAAAGAAAATAAACTTCAGTGTATGAAACATTTAAAGAAAAACTCAATTTTCCATAGGGGTTTCACCCACAATTTTTTTAGAAAAATTCAAAAAATAGATACTTTGTTTAAATGCATAGTAGCATCGTGTACTGATACAGAATGATGGTCAAAGAGATTTGACACTTTTGTTGTCTTTTGTTCTCTATAGAATGTGTATTTATAGTGGTTAGTTCAATTATTTAGGTTGTATATGAACTTTAATTAAATTAAATATTAAAAGAATAGAAACGATGTCCATGTACGATGAAAAAAATGTTACATACATTAATATAAATTTAGAATATGGTTAGAAAATTTCAAACAACGCTAAAGAGTATAAAATTCAGTATATAGAGAATTTAATGAAAAACTCAATATTTTAGTAGGGGTTAACCTACAAATTTTGAGAAAAATTAAAAATATATATATGACAATATTGTTTAATGCATAGTTTCATTTGGAATGGGGGAAGAATGTGGTTAGAAATTTTAAACTACTCTAAAGAAGATAAACTTCAGTCTACAGAACATTTACAGAAAAACTCAATATTTTGCGTAGGTGTTAACTTTTAAATTTTTTGAAAATTCAAAAATACGAAAATCATGTTTTGATGCATAATTGCATCGTGTACTGTATAGGGTGATAGTCAATGAGTTTTGGCACCTTTTTGTCTTTGTTTCTCTCGAGAATAGAGATTTCATAGTTGTTAGTCCATTGATTTAGGTAATATTTGAAGTTTTATTACATATTAAAATTTAAAATTTTAAAAACGATGTCCATGTATGATGAATGAAATTTTTTCATACATAAATAAAAATATAGAATGTGGTTAGAAAAATTTAAGCAACACTAAAGAGGATAAATTTCAGTAGATAGAGAATTTGCCGAAAAACTCAATATTTTTCTTAAGGGTTAAACTGCAAATTTAGAAAATTTTCAAAAAAATATGACAATATTTTTTAATGCATAGTTGTATCGTGAACCGACATAGGATGATGGTCAAAGAGGTTTGAATCCTTTTTTGTCTATGTTTCTCTAGAGCATAGTGGTTTCATAGTTGTTAGCCTGCTGATTTAGATAGTATATGAATTTGCATTTAATTTAATTGTTAAAACATTAGAGACAATGTTCTTGTACCATGAAGAAAAAGACTTGCATACAATAATATACAGATATAAAGTATTTAATTTTAAAAAATTATAAAGAGAATAAACTTCAGTGTATAGAACATTTACATAAAACTCAATTTTCCGTAGGGATTTACCCACAATTTTTTAGAAAAATTCAAAAACTATGATACTTTTGTTTAAAAGCATAGTTGCATCGTGTACTGATATAGAATGATGGTCAAAGAGGTTTGGCACCTTTGTTTTCTTTGGATCTCTAGAGAATGTATATTTCATAGTGGTTAGTCCATTTATTTAGGTTGTATATGAACTTTTATTAAATTAAATGTTAAAAGAATAGAAAAGATGTCTATATTAGATGAAAAAAGTTTTGCATTCATTAATATAAATTTAGAATATGGTTAGAAAATTTTAAACAACACTAAAGTGGATAAAATTCAGTAGATATAGAATTTGCCGAAAAAATCAATATTTTCGTATGGTTTAACCTGCAAATTTAGAAAAAGAATTAAAAAATATGAAATTATTTTTTAATGCACAGTTGCATCGTGAACTGACATAGGATGATGGTCAAAGTGGTTTGAAACCTTTGTTGTCTATGTTTTTCTAGAGCATAGTGGTTTCATAGTTGTTAGCCTAATGATTTAGATAGTATATGAATTTGCATTTAATTTAATTGTTAAAACATTAGAGACAATGTTCTTGTACCATGAAAAAAGTCTTCCATACAATAATATACAGATAGAAAGTAGTTAGAACTTCTAAACAATTATAAAGAGAATAAACTTCAGTGTATAGAACATTTACAGAAAAACTCAATTTTCGTAGGGGTGTTAACCTACAAATTTAAACAACACTAAAGAGGATAAAATTCAGTACATAGAGAATTTACCGAAAAACTCAATATTTTTGTAGGGGTGTTAACCTACAAATTTAGAAAAATTTCAAAAAATATGATAATATTTTTAATGCATAGTTGCATCGTGAACTAACATATGATGATAGTCTAAGAGGTTTGAAACCTTTGTTGTGTTTGTTTCTCTAGAGAATAGAGATTTCGTGGTGGTTAGCCTAGTGATTTAAATAGTATATGAATTTGTATTTAATTTAATTGTTAAAATATTAGAGAGAATGTTCATGTACCATGAAAAAAAAGTCTTGCATACAATAATATACAGATATAAAATATTTTGAAATTTTAAACAATTATAAAGAGAATAAATTTCAGTGTATAGAACATTTACAGAAAAACTCAATTTTCCGTAGGGGTTAACCACAATTTTTTTAGTAAAATTCAAAAATATGATACTTTTGTTTAAATGCATAGTAGCAACGTGTATTGATATAAAATGATGGTCAAAGAGGTTTGACACCTTTTTTTCTTTTGTTCTCTAGTGAATATATATTTCATAGTGGTTAGTCCATTTATTTAGGTTATATTTGAATTTTTTAAAAATTAAATGTTAAGAGAATAGAAACAATGTCCATGTATTATGAAAAACAGTTTTGCATATATTAATATAAATTTACAATATGGTTAGAAAATTTTAAACAATGCTAAAGAGTATAATTTTCAATATATAAAGAATTTAATTAAAAACTCAATATTTTTGTAGGGGTTTACTTAAAATTTTTGAGAATTGGTTTTTTTAAATATGAACATCTTTTTTAATGCCTAGTTGCATTGGGAAGAAGGAAGAATGTGGTTAGAAATTTTAAACTAATCTAAAGAGGATAAACTTCAGTGTATAGAATATTTACAGAAAAAACTCAATATTTTTGTAGGGGTTAGCCCACAAATTTTTATAAAAATAAAAAATACGAAAATCTTTTTTTTATACATAATTGCATTGTGTATGTATATAGGGTGATGGTCAATGAGGTTTGGCACCTTTGTTGTCTCTGTTTCTCTATAGAATCGAGATTTCATAGTGGTTAGTCAATTGATTTAGGTAATATATGAAGTTTTATTAAAATAATTTTTTAAAATTTTAGAAACGATGTCCGTGTACGATGAATAAAATTTTTGCATACATTAATATAAATGTAGAATGTGGTTAGAAAAATTTAAACAACACTAAAGAGGATAAAAATTCAGTAGATAGATAATTTACCGAAAAACTCAATATTTTCTTAGAGGTTAACCTACAAATTAGAAAACAAATTCCAAAAATATGGCAATACTTTTTAATCCATAGTTACATCATGAACTGACATAGGATGATGGTCAAAGAAGTTTGAAACTTTTGTTGTCTTTGTTTCTCTAGAGAATACAGATTTCATAGTGGTTAACCTGCTGATTTAGATAGTATATGAATTTGTATTTAATTTAATTGTTAAAACATTAGAGACAATGTTCATATACCATAAAAAAAGTCTTGCATACAATAATATACAGATAGAAAGTATTTTGAAATTTTAAACAATTATAAAAAATAAACTTCAGTATATAGAACATTTACAGAAATACTCGATTTTCCGAAGGGGTTTCACCCACAATTTGTTTAGAAAAATTAAAAAATAGATACTTTTGTTTAAATTCATCGTAGCATCGTGTACTGATATAGAATTATGGTCAAAGAGATTTGACACCTTTGTTGTCTTTGGTTCTCTAGAGAATGTGTATTTCATAGTGGTTAGTCCATTTATTTAGGTTGTATATGAACATTTATTAAATTAAATGTTAAAAGAATAGAAACGATGTCGATGTACCATGAAAAAAATGTTGCATACATTAATAGAGATTTCATAGTGATTAGTCCACTGATTTAAGTAATATATGAAATTTTATTAAATTAATTGTTAAATTTAGAAACAATGTCCATGTACAATGAATTAAAGTTTTGCATACATTAGTATAAATGTAGAATGTCGTTAGAAAAAATTAAAGTACACTAAAGAGGATAAAATTCAGTAGATAGATAATTTACCGAAAAACAAAATATTTTCGTAGGGGTTAACCTACAAATTTAGAAAAAAAAATCCAAAACTATGGCAATACTTTTTAATCCATAGTTGTATCGTGAACTGACATAGGATGATGGTCAAAGAGGTTTGACACTTTTGATGTCTTTGTTTCTCTAGAGAATACATATTTCATAGTGGTTAACCTGCTTATTTAGATAGTATATGAACTTGTATTTAATTTAATTGTTAAAACATTAGAGACAATGTTCATGTACCATGAAAAAAAAGTCTTGCACACAATAATATACATATATAAAGTATTTTGAAATTTTAAACAATTATAAAGAGAATAAACTTCAGTGTACATAATATTTACAGAAAAACTCAATTTTCTGTAGTGGTTAACCCACAATTTTTTTAGTAAATTCAGAAAATATGATATTTTTGTTTAAATGCATAGTAGCATCGTGTACTGATATAGAATGATGGTCAAAGAGGTTTGGCACCTTTATTTTCTTTTGTTCTCTAGAGAATATATATTTCATAGTGGTTACTCCATTTATTTAGGTTGTATATGAACTTTTATTAAATTAAATGTTAAAAGAATAGAAACAATGTCCATGTATGATGAAAAAAAGTTTTTCAAACATTAATATAAATTTAGAATATGGTTAGAAAATTTTAAACAAAGCTAAAGAGTATAAATTTCTGTATATAAAGAATTTAATAATAACTCAATATTTTTGTAGGGATTTACCTAAAAAAATTGAGAATTTTTTTTAAAATATGAAAATATTGTTTAATGCATAGTTGCATTGGGAAGAGGGAAGAATGTGGTTAGAAATTTTAAACTAATCTAAAGAGGATAAACTTTAGTGTATAGAATATTTACAGAAAAACTCAATATTTTCGTAGGGGTTAGCCCACAAATTTTTATAAAAATTCAAAAATACGAAAATCTTGTTTTTATACATAATTTTATTGTGTACTGATATAGGGTGATGGTCAATGAGGTTTGACACCTTTGTTGTCTCTGTTTCTCTAGAGAATAGAGATTTCATAGTGGTTAGTCCATTGAAGTAGCTAATATATGAAGTTTTATTAAATTAATTGGTAAAATTTTAGAAACGATGTCCATGTACGATAAATAAAAGTTTTGCATACATTAATATAAATGTAAAATCTGGTTAGAAAAATTTAAACAACACTAAAGAGGATAAAAATTCAGTAGATAGATAATTTACCGAAAAACTCAATATTTTCGTAGGGGGTTAACTTACAAATTTAGAAAAAAAATTCCAAAAATATGGCAGTACTTTCTAATCCATAGTTGCATCGTGAACCTGTCATAGGATGATGGTCAAAGAGATTTGACACCTTTGTTGTCTTTGGTTCTCTAGAGAATGTGTATTTCATAGTGGTTAGTCCATTTATTTAGGTTGTATATGAACCTTTATTAAATTAAATGTTAAAAGAATAGAAACGATGTCCATGTACGATGAAAAAAGTGTTGCATACATTAATATGAATTTAGAATATGGTTAAAAAATTTAAACAATGCTAAAGAGTATAAACTTCAGTATATAGAGAATTTAATGAAAAACTCAATATTTTAGTAGGGGTTATGGTACAAATTTTGAGAAAAATTAAAAATATATATGACAATATTGTTTAATGCATAGTTGCATTTGGAATGGGATGAAGAATGTGGTTAGAAATTTTAAACTACTCTAAAGAGGATAAACTTCAGTCTATATAACATTTACAGAAAAACTCAATATTTTCATAGGGGATAACCTTTAAATTTTTTGAAAAATTCAAAAATACGAAAATTTTATTTTTGATGCATATTTGCATCGTATACTGATAGAGGGTGATGGTCAATGAGATTTGTCACCTTTGTTGTCTCTGTTTCTCTCGAGAATAGAGATTTCATAGTTGTTAATCTATTGATTTAGGTAATATATGAAGTTTTATTAAACTAATTGTTAAAATTTTAGAAATGATGTCCATGTACGATAATAAAAGTTTTGCATACATTAATATAAATATAGAATGTTGTTAGAAAAATTTTAAGAACACTAAAGAGGATAAAATTTATAGATAGAGAATTTGCCGAAAAACTCAATATTTTTGTAAGGGTTAAACTGTAAATTTCGAAAATTTTCAAAAAATGTGACAATATTTTATAATGCATAGTTGTATCGTAAAATGACATAGGATGATGGTCAAAGAGGTTTGAAACCTTTGTTGTCTATGTTTTTCTAGAGAATAGTGGTTTCATAGTTGTTAGCATGCTGATTTAGATAGTATATGAATTTGCATTTAATTTAATTTTTAAAACATTAGAGACAATGTTCTTGTACCATGAAGAAAAATTCTTGCATACAATAATATACAGATATAAAGTATTTGGAAATTTTAAGCAATTATAAAAGAATAAACTTCAGTGTATAGAACATTTACAGAAAAACTCAATTTTCCATAGGGGTTAACCCAAAATTTTTAGAAAAATTCAAAAATATGATACTTTTGTTTAAATGCATAGTAGCATCGTGTACAGATATAGAATGATGGTTAAAGAGGTTTGGCACCTTTTTTTTCTTTGGATCTCTAGAGAATGTATATTTCATAGTGGTTAGTCCATTTATTTAGGTTGTATATAAACTTTTATTAAATTAAATGTTAAAAGAATAGAAACAATGTCTATATACGATGAAAAAAGTTTTGCATTCATTAAAATAAATTTAGAATATGGTTAGAAAATTTAAACAACGCTAAAGAGTATAAAATTCAGTATATGGAGAATTTAATGAAAAAACTCAATATTTTAGTAGGGGTTAACCTACAAATTTTGAGAAAAATTAAAAATATATATGACAATATTGTTTAATGCATAGTTGCATTTGTAAGGGGGGTGGAAGAATGTGTTTAGAAATTTTAAACTACTCTAAAGAGGATAAACTTTAGTTTATAGAATATTTATAGAAAAACTCAATATTTCCGTAGGGGTTAACTTTTAAATTTTTTGAAAAATTTAAAAAATAGAAAAATCTTGTTTTGATGCATAATTGCATCGTGTACTGATATAGGGTGATGGTCAATGAGGTTTGGCACCTTTGTTGTCTCTGTTTCTCTCGAGAATAGAGATTTCATAGTGGTTAGTCTATTGATTTATGTAATATATGAAGTTTTATTAAATTAATTGTTAAAATTTTAGAAACGATATCCATGTACAATGAATAAAAGTTTTGCATACATTAATATAAATATAGAATGTGGTTAGAAAAATTTAAAGAACACTAAAGAGGATAAAATTCAGTAGATAGAGAATTTGCCGAAAAACTCAATATTTTCGTAAGGGTTAAACTGCAAATTTAGAAAATTTTTAAAAAATATGACAATATTTTTTAATGCATAGTTGCATCGTGAACTGACATAGGATGATGGTCAAAGAGGTTTGAAACCTTTGTTGTCTATGTTTTTCTAGAGAATAGTGGTTTCAAGGTTGTTAGCCTGCTGATTTAGATAGTATATGAATTTGCATTTAATTTAATTGTTAAAACATTAGAGACAATGTTCTTGTACCATAAAAAAAAACGTCTTGCATACAATAATATACAAATATAAAGTATTTGGAAATTTTAAACAATTATAAAGAGAATAAACTTCAGTGTATAGAATATTTACAGAAAAACTCAATTTCCATAGGGGTTAACCCCACAATTTTTTAGAAAAATTCAAAAATATGATACTTTGTTTAAATGCATAGTAGCATCGTGTACTGATATAGAATGATGGTCAAAGAGGTTTTGCATCTTTGTTTTCTTTGGATCTCTAGAGAATATATATTTCATAGCGGTTAGTCCATTTATTTAGGTTGTATATGAACTTTTATTAAATTAAATGTTAAAAGACTAGAAACGATGTCTATATACAATGAAAAAAGTTTTGCATTCATTAATATAAATTTAGAATGTGGTTAGAAAATTTTAAACAATACTAAAGAGTATAAAATTCAGTATATAAAGAACTTGCTAAAAACTCAATATTTTTGTAGGGGTTAACCTAAAAATTTGAGAATTTTTTTTAAAAATATGAAAATATTGTTTAATGCATAGTTTCATTGGGAAGGGGGGAAGAATGTGGTTATAAATTTTAAACTAATCTAAAGACGATAAACTACAGTCTATAAAACATTTAGAGAAAACTCAATATTTTCGTAGAGGTTAACCCACAAATTTTTCGAAAATTCAAAAATATGAAAAATCTTGTTTTGATGCATAATTGCATCGTATATTGATATAGGGTGATGGTCAATGAGGTTTGGCACCTTTGTTGTCTCTGTTTTTATAGAGAATAGAGATTTCATAGTGGTTAGTCCATTGATTTAGGTAAAATATGAAGTTTTATTGAATTAATTGTTAAAATTTTAGAAATAATTTCCATGTACGATGAATAAAAGTTTTTCATACATTAATATAAATGTAGAATGTGGTTAGAAAAAAAATAAAAAAAAAACACTAAAGAGGAGAAATCCAGTAGATAGAGCATTTACCGGAAAACTTAATATTTTCGTAGGGGTTAACGTACAAATTTAGAAAATTTTCAAAAAAATATGACAAAAATTTTTAATGCATAGTTGCATCGTGAACTGGCATATGATGATGGTCAAAGAAGTTTGAAACCTTTGTTGTCCTTTGTTTCTCTAGAGAATAGATATTTTATAGTGGTTAGCCTACTGATTTAAATAGTATATGAATTTGTATTTAATTTAATTGTAAAAACCATTAAAGACAATGTTCATGTACCATGAAAAAAAGTCTTGCATACAATAATATACAGATAGAAAGTAGTTTGAAATTTTAAACAATTAATAAGAGAAAGAACTTCAGTGTATAAAACATTTACAAAAAACTCAATTGAAACTTCAGTGTATAGAACATTTACAGAAAAACTCAATTTTCCGTAGGGGTTAACCCACATTTTTTAGTAAAATTTTTAAAATATGATACTTTTGTTTAAATGCATAGTAACATCGTGTAATGATATATAATGATGGTCACAGAGATTTGGGCATCGTTGTTTTCTTTGGTTCTCTAGAGAATGTATATTCCATAGTGGTTAATCTATTTATTAGGTTGTATATGAATTTTTATTAAATTAAATGTTTAAAGAATAAAAAACGATGTCCATGTACGATGAAAAAAGGTTTTGCATACATTAATATAAATTTTGAATATGGTTAGAAAATTTTAAACAATGCTAAAGAGTATAAAATTCAGTATATAAAGAACTTACTGAAAAAACTCAATATTTTTGTAGGGGTTAACCTAAAAATTTTGAGAAAGTTTTAAAAAATATGAAAATATTGTTTAATGCATAGTTGCATTGGGAAGGGGGGATGAATGTGGTTAGAAATTTTAAACTAATTTAAAGAGGATAAACTTCAGTGTATATAACATTTAAAGAAAAACTCAATATTTTCGTAAAGGTTCGCCCAACAATTTTTATAAAAATTCAAAAATACGAAATCTTGTTTTATACATAATTTCATCGTGTACTGATATAGGGTAATGGTCAATGAGGTTTGGCACCTTTGTTATCTCTGTTTCTCTAGAGAATAGAAATTTCATAGTGGTTAGTTCATTGATTTAGCGTAATATATGAAATTTTATTAAATTAATTGTTAAAATTTTAGAAACGATGTCCATGTACGATGAATAAAAGTTTTGCATACATTAATATAAATGTTAGAATGTGGTTAGAAAAATTTAAACAATGCTAAAGATGATAAAATTTAGTAGATAGATAATTTAACGAAAAACTCAATATTTTCGTAGGAGTTAACCTACAAATTTAGGAAAAAAAATTCTAAAAATAAGGCAATACTTTTTAATGCATATTTGCATTGTGAACTGATATAGGATGATGCTCAAAGAGGTTTGAACTTTTGTTGTCTTTGTATCTCTAGAGAATAGAGATTTCATAGTGGGTTAGCCTTATGATTTAGATAGTATACGAATTTGTATTTAATTTAATTGTTAAAAAATTAGAGACAATGTTCATGTACCATGAAGAAAAAGTCTTGGCATACAATAATATACAGATATAAAAGTAGTTAGAAATTTTAAACAATTATAAAGAGAAATAAACTTCAAGTGCATAAAACATTTACAGAAAACTCATCCATTTAAATGCATAGTACCATCGGTGTACTGCTATACGATGATGGTCAAAGAGGTTTGGCACATTTGTTGTCTTTGGTTCTCTAAAAAAATGTATATTTCATTATGGGTTAATCATTTATTTAGGTTGTATATGATCTTTTATTAAATTAAATGTTAAAGAATAGAAACAATGTCCATGTACGATGAAAAAATGTTGCATACATTAATATAAATTTAAAAATATGGTTAGAAAAATTTAAACAACGCTAAAGAGTATAAAATTAGTATATAGAGAATTTACCAAAAAACTCAATATTTTAGTAGGGATTACATACAAATTTTGAGAAAAAATAAAAAATAATATGACAATGTTTTTTAATGCATATTTTCATTTGGAAAGGAAGAATAAAAGTGGTTAGAAATTTTAAACTACTCTAAGAGGATAAACTTCATGTAATAGAACATTTACAGAAAACTTAATATTTTCGTAGGGGTTAACCCTAAATTTTCGAAAAATTCAAAAATACGAAAATCTTGTTTAATGCATAATTGCATCGTATACTGATATAGGATGATGTCAATGAGGTTTGGCACCTTTGTTTCTCCGTTTTCTCTCAGAGAATAGAGATTTCATAGTGGTTAGTCCATTGATTTAGGTAATATATGAATTTTATTAAATTAATTGTTAAAATTTTAGAAACGATGTCCATGTACGATGAATAAAATTTTTGCATACATTATTATAAATGTAGAATGTGGTCATAAAAATTTAAAACAACACTTAAGAGGATAAAAATTTAGTAGATAGATAATTACCAAAAAAACTCAATATTTTCGTAGGGGCTAACCTACAAATATAGAAAAAATTAAAAAAAAAATATGACAATATTTTTAATGCAGAGTTGTATCGTGGACTTACATAGGATGTCGATCAAAGTGGTTTGAAACCTTTTCGGTCTATGTTTCTCTAGAGCATAGAGATTTCATAGTGGTTACCCTGCTGATTTAGATAGTATATTGAATTTTTATTTAATTTAATTGTTAAAACATTAGGACACAATGTCCATGTACTATGATAAAAAGTCTTGCATACATTAATAAACAGACAGAAAGTAGTTAGAAATTTTAAACAATTTTAAAGAGAATAAACTTCAGTGCATAGAATATTTACAAAAAAAAACTCAATATTTTTGTAGGGGTTAACCCACAATTTTTTAGAAACTAAAAAAAATATGATACTTTTTTTAATGCATAGTTTCATCTTGTATTAATATAGGATGATGGTCAAAGAGGTTTGACACCTTTGTTATCTCTAGTTCTCTAGAGAATGTATATTTCATAGTGGGTTAGGTCCATTTATTTAGATTGTACATGAACTTTTCTTAAATTAAATGTTAAAAAAACGATGTCCATTTACGATGAAAAATAGTTTTGCATACATTATTATAAATTTAAAATATGGTTAGAAAATTTTAAACAACGCTAAAGAGTATAAAATTCAGTATATAGTAAATTTAATGAAAAACTCAATATTTTAGTAGGGGTTAACCTACAAATTTTGAGAAAAAAATAAAAATATATATGACAATATTGTTTAATGCATACTTGCATTTGGAAGGGGGGAAGAATGTGGTTTAGAAATTTTTAAACTACTCTAAAGAGGATAAACTTCAGTGTATAGAACATTTAAAGAAAAATTCAATTTTTCGTAAGGGTTAACCCACAATTTTATAGAATTTTTTTAAAAATATGATACTTTGTTTTAATACATAATTACATTGTATACTGATATAGAATGATGGTCAAAGAGGTTTAACACCTTTGTTGTCTCGGTTCTCTAGAGAATGTATATTTTATAGTGATTAGTCCATTTATGTATTAAAATACTCTTATTTATTTTTCACATGCCTATCTCAAAGTATAATATTTTGGTTTGAATCCTAATAAACATTTTGATGAATTTAAATAGTGTTCAATTTGTTTTTAGATATAAGAAAAAAGGAATATAGAATTTTAACTAAAATTAAATAATACTTTATAATAAAATAATAATATATAAAATTACACATTTTAGTATTATAAATTAATGTAGGGACTATGTTGTTTTATTAATTGACATATATATATTTTTCCTAATTGTTATAAATTTGTCAATTTTCACTGTTTTAGTTTATTGATTAATATTCTTAGATAATATAGTTTCCAATTGACTAATGTGTAATTAATATTCTCCATAATGTTTTTTATATTTTCACCGGGACTATACCATTGTGTCAATATTTTTGTAAATAATACTAAAATTTTAAAGAATTTATTGTGAATATTTAGGATATTTTTATGTTTTCATATATTTTATTTATGTTATATTAGGATGCTGGTCTAGTATATTATTAATGTTATATATAAATTATATGTGATCACTTTAAGTAACATATAACCTAAATTTTGAAATCATGTGTTTTAGATTCATACTGTCTTTATTCGAAAGTTTTGTGTTCTTTAAGATTTTTTCACTAGTTAATTTTATGTTAACCTTTCAAATATTTAATTTATATATCGAACTAATTTTAGTTATTATTCGTTTTGTTTACTAAATTTAATATTGATTTCCTTATTGTTTTAAATAATATATTTTAAAAAACTTTAATTTTTAAATAATAATAAAATAATGATTTATAGTTTTTAGTACTTTTAAATAATTTGTGAAGCACTCTTAATGATTTATAGCATCAAATTTTATATAGTAAATGTAATTTATGGATATTTTGAATAGCATATAACCTAAACTTTAAAAATCACATTTTTAAAATTTATATAGTTAAAATTGTTAGAAATTATGTGTTTTAAAATTAATAATCATTGTTGTTAGCTATGTCTATGACTATTTTCGAGAATATGTAATATATTAAGTTAAAATTATATAATGTTGTTTGTTACCTTTTTAAGTTTACCATAATTGATATGGATTTATATTTTATTTTGAAATAAACGATTTTGGTAATATTAACATTTTTAGAATTTAAATTTTATGTTGATGTCCTCAATGACTTATAGCCTCAACTTTTATGTAGTATAGAAGATTCTCAATGATTTATAGCATCAAATTATATATAGTAAATGTAATTTGTGAATATTTCAATAGTATATAACCTAAACTTTAAAAACTACATGTTTTAAAATGTATATAGTTCAAAATGTTGGAAAATATTGCATTTTAAAAATAATTATCACTGTTGTTAGTTATTTTTATGATTATTTTAGAAAATCTATAGTATATCAAGTTAAATTATATATAATGTTTTATTGTAAGTTTACCATATTTGATATTGATTTATATTTGATTTGAAATAAACGATATTAGTAATATTGACATTTTTAAAAATAGAAAATTAAAAAATAATTTTTCATAATATGATCGGTTGTTTTAAATTATATATGAACACCCTCAATGGCTTATAACCTCACTTTTTTATATAGTATAGACCACTCTTAATGATTTATAACATCAAATTATATATAGTAAATGTAATTTGTGAATATTTTCAATGGCATATAACCTAGACTTTAAAAACCACATGTTTTAAATTTATATAGCTAAAATTGTTGGAAAATCTTGCATTTTAATATTAATCATCATTGTTGTTATTTATTTTTTTGTTGATTTCGAAAATAGTTAATATATTAAGTAAAACTATACATAATGTTTTATTTTTTTAAGTTTACCTTATTAGATATTGATTTATATTATATTTTAAATAAATAATTTTGGTAATATTAACATTTTTATAAATGGCAAATTAAAAATTTAATTTTTCATAATATGATTGGTTGTTTTAAATCCTATGTGGACACATTCAATGATTTATAGCCTCAACTTTATATAGTATAGAACATTCTTAACAATTTATAGAATCAAATAATATATACTAAATGTTATTTGCGAATATTTTCCATAGCATATAACGTAAACTTTAGAAAACTATATGTTTAAATTTATATAGTTAAAATTGTTAGAAATTATTACATTTTAAAATTAGTCATTATTGATGTATTTTTATGCTTATTTTCAAAAGTTTATAATATTCTAAATTAAATTATTATTTTTTGTATGTTTATCATATTTGGTATTAATTTTATTATATTTGAAATAAACGATTTTGGTAGTATTGATATTTTTAGAAATGACAAATTAAAAAATAAATTGTCATATTATAATTAGTCGTTTAATAATCTACGTGGATGCTCTCAATGATTTATAACCTAAACTTTTATTTTTGGGTCGGCTAGGTTTGGGTTTTGCCGTTTTGGGGTTGGGATCTTTTGTTTACCCCTAATTTTGAGATTGCAAGTAATAACAGCTACAATCTAGAGACGTGGAGTTAGCAGCGCCGTGGTTGGGATAGCGACGACGATGATGATGGCCACTCACTCTCTCAATCTGCTTCCCAAATTGCCAAGCTTCACTTCGCTCAGACCAAATCTCCTGAGATTTGAATCAGCAAAGGGTGACATGTCGGAGCAGGAGCAGGAGGCAAAACCTGAGCATCCGATCGGTGTTCACGGGAATCGTGGAAGAAATGGGGCAAGTAAAGGATCTGGGATTGGCTGAGCACGGCGGTTTCGACCTTAAAATCGGCGCCAGAGTGGTGCTGGAGGACGTGAAGCTAGGCGACAGCATCGCCGTCAACGGGACTTGCCTCACAGTCACCGATTTCGACGCCAAGGAGTTCACCGTGGGGTTAGCACCGGAGACGCTGCGGAAAACGTCGCTGGAGGAGCTGGAGAGAGGATCTCTGGTGAATCTGGAGCGTGCGCTGCAGCCGGTGAGCCGCATGGGGGGACACGTTGTGCAGGGGCACGTGGACGGCACGGGAGTGATAGTTTCGATGGAAGCTGAGGGAGATTCGCTGTGGGTGAAGGTGAAAGCGGACAAAGGATTGCTCAAATACATTGTCCCCAAGGGGTTCGTGGCGGTGGACGGGACGAGCCTGACGGTGGTGGATGTGTCAGACGAGGAGAGCTGCTTTAACTTCATGCTCGTTGCTTATACGCAGCAGAATGTGGTGATTCCCACCAAGAAGGTTGGACAGAAAGTCAACTTGGAGGTTGATATCATGGGCAAATACGTTGAGAGGCTTCTCTCCGCTACCGCCTTCTCCATCAACACACCACAGGTAAGAGAGTGCTGAATGCTCTTCATATGCTGAAACTTGTTTACAACTCTGCTTTACGCTAGTCTTCTTAGAATCCAAGACTTGTTTTTTAGCTGATGTTCTCTTCTATGGGTTACAGGAAAAGAAGGGATGAAGCTTATTTCGGAACTGTTGGTCTATATGTAAGATTGACCTTGACCTCTGTTTCTTTGTAATACCTGCTACACAAAACTTAGGTGCCGTGAGAAAAAAGTAGATGAACCTCATCTGAGTAATGAAGATCTATTCATTTGTTTCCCCAATAATCAATTGGAGAATAAGCTTTATGTTTGCATTACCTTTTTTTTGTTTGTTTGTTTCTTACTCTTGCTTCTTGAGTGTGTGTGTCGATGATAATAAAATGGAAGAACAAAGACAGAATATATAGTTAAATATAAGAAAGAGTTAAAGAGTACAAGATCATATACATGCGCGGTTGTATCTCATGTAGGGGGAATGGAGAAGAAGTTTCTGATGTGTGCTGTGAGTCTGACCCAAGATGGTAATAAGCGAGTGAGGGCACATTTCTTACGATCAACTACTGTACAATATGAACATTAGAGCTCTGGGTACTTGGTTGGAAGACCAAACATTAGAGTCTTGCTTGAGAGACCATTTGGATAAATAATATTAAGCTTCTTTCTGTTGCTTCAGGATTACTAGATTAATGATGTTTAATCAACTATATAACAAACATGAGTTACAAATATATGCTAGTCTTCTCCACCAACGTATCCTCCTCCTCTCATTGCCTCCACCATCTTCAAACACAGTCTGTTTTTGTCCCATTGCACGTGGACACTTGCTCTTGTTTGGTAAGCAGTTTGAGAATCTCAGCTGCACTTTCCATGTCTCTTTGACCCTCAACATACTGCACGCAGGCGTAAGCGGACAGAGTCATACTGGTCTTTGGGTTCCAGCATTGGTGCAGCCTCCCCTCAAGGCCTCTGTCACCCTCTTCCTCCTCTCCTTTTCTCCATCCTCGTCACCCTCCGCCAAGCTTTGCTGTAACATGTCAGTCAAACTCTCCCACTTGCTCTCCTTCTTCCTCCCAAGCATGTTGATAACTTTATCAGCCTCCTCTTTCATGCATCTTTTCCGGTGACCAAAATCTGAAAGACCAAGATCGCCAGCCCCGGTATCCCACTCGTCAAAGATCTCGTGAGCCCCATCAAAATCGTTCTTCATAGCAAAGAACTTGATCATGTCAGAAGTTGCAGAGGCGTCAAAGGATATCCCGTGGTGTTTAGCCAAGTTAGAGAGACGGTAAACGTCCTCTCTGTCACCGAAATTACAATAGACTCTCATGAGAGATCCATACATGTTTTTTCTGAAGTCATCATCGCCATCGAGTAATTCCTCAGCCTTACGAAACAAAGCCAAACTCTTATCACAAGACCCAAGTTGCATATAGAGGCATGCAGGGAAGAAGAATGGGGCCCATGGCTCCATCCGGTCCCCCCACTTGCTGACAAAATTCTCCATACCCACAGAGTCCGTGACGCATGATGCGAGAGCGAAACAAGACAAGAGCTTGCCAGGGGGAACTCCTTGGGGTTCCAATCTTTGGTCGTCCATCTCGAGGAGGAGCTTGACCACCATGTCGTGATTTGCAACAGTGTAGTAGAGATAGAGCATGGTGTTGTAGGGTTTAGGGTTGTTGGCAACCAAACCAAGGTCTCTCATCTTCTGAAACGTGGTCTCGGCTATGCTGAGAGAGCCGTGGGTTTTGCAAGAGTTCAAGAGAGCGTTGTGCACGTAAAAGTCCCTCTTCTTCAAGGGAATGGTGTCCAAGAATTTGCTGGCTTCTTCAAGACCACGAAGTTTTGCAATCAAGAGAAGCCGAGTCTCGAAATCTACCGTTGAAAGATTGTAAACTTTTTGATCACTCATCCACTCCGAAACCTAAAGAAAAGAGAGAGAAGAAGGATCAAATTGTTTTGTACAAGTAGAAGGCAATGATTGGTGGGGGAAACTAACTAACAAACCTGGAGGGCGTGGGAGAAGCGGTCGAATTTGTGAAGGGAGGAGATGATGCTCCTGAGTTCAGAAAGAGCCGGCTTGTTTCCGAGTTGTCGCCATTCGTGGAGCAAAGGGGTGAGGGAGGGCATGGAATCTGGGGCGCGTTCGATACGACGCTTGAGAGAGTCATGACTGGGATCGGGGCAAGGAACGGTTTTCGGGTAACGAAGGAAGGACCATCTGAAAGGAAGCTTTGTCCTACTCACAAAATGTGTGCGGAGAAGATGATTCATGCTCAAAGCGGCCCAGACACAGACACACTCCTCGTCTTTCCTAGGTTTCGCTTCTGTCCGTGCGTCAGCTCTAAATCTTTTGACTACATATATATGTATTTTTTAATAAAAATTAAATTAAAAAAAAAAATGCGCTTGTCTTCTAAACCGGAAGACTGCCGCAATCAAGTTTCCAATTAATTTCGAAATTACGGGAATCCGGTTCGGTTTTCAAACAGTTGAAGTCTACCGTGTTCTGTGTAGTTCATCAGACCCGGAGAAGAGAAACAAGTACGAATTTGTTATAATATAGAAATGTAATTTTGATGGGTGCTTTTTTGGATTATAATGAATTAGTATTTTGGAACTGTTATACATTATTGTATGTACTATATCGAAGAAGAAAAATTTATTTACAATTATATAAATTATTTTATTTGACATTTTGTATGTACATTCTTATGTAACATTCTCTTAGGTTTAGGCATTTATTCGAACTAATGAAAAAAACAAATTAAAACTCGATCAGATCTAGGTCCAAGGAAAAATACATATTGAGTATTTTTTGAACCAATGGATCTTGATTCGGTCGGGATCCTACCCAAGATCCAATTGAGTACCCAAAGTACATGAAATTTTTTATGTATATTAAGTATATTTGAGTATTTCAAATACGTTTTCGGTTTACGGATATTTTTTTAAGTTTTGATTTTGAGTTTTCAATTATAAGTTAGTGTTTCGGGTAAATTTTCAAATTTTCAAAAAATATTCCGGGTAGTCAAACAAAATTTGGAATATTCTTTGGTTTCTCAAATTAGATTTTCAGAAACATTTTAGACTTTTTGCGTATTTGAATATAATTTGGGTATTTGTTAGGTTTCAGATATTTTCGGAATTTATATCATTTTCAGGTATGTATTTCTAATCTTTTCGGATCTTAAATCTATGTACCCAAAAATTACATGTATTTGAATTATGAATCCAAATCAACCCATACATGAAAGGAATTGGCTCAAACCCGAAACAATTTTTTTTTCAAATATCTAAATTTATCCAAATAGTTAGGACCTAAAAAAACTAGATAGAGTTGAACTGATCTGAAGACCCAAATGCTCAAACCTACTCTTTTATCATATTTTGTATGCATTTTATAAGAGTTACATATGTTGAATTGATAAGGATTAAGACTTACTTGGTGGACTTTTTAGCTAGTTTAATAACCTAAATTTATAGGGTTTTTAATAGTCTTAAACTTATCTAATATATATTTTTTTAAAATACTCCTTGTAAAAATAAGTTAACATATATAATTTTTTTAACATATGATTTGATAAAATATTTTTTATCAAATTTGATTTTGTAAATACTAAGATTTGGATCCTTGCTGTTCGCGGAAGAAACAATACTAGTTTTAAATGTAATTTAATAATAGTAACTATATACATATAGAATGAAAATGATGATATATAAAAAATTATTAAATTTGTAATATCTCTGAAATTAAGGCTAAACTTAATATATTCATTGAATACATAATAAGCTATGTTTGAAAGGGAGAGTTTATTAGAAATTTTGTTACTGAAATTAAAATAATTATTTTCTAAAATTCCATATCTTTAGTATGATGTTTCAGTATAAAATTTATAATTTTAGTGGCTTTGTAACTACTTCAATGAAAATATGTATTTTCCAAAAGTATGTGTATTTGAAGAAGTGTTTGTTAAATAACAAACAAATGATACTTTTTGCATTAATAGTTTGATGAACTTATAGTTTTATCGATGTAATAAATTTTATCATTTAGATTGCATAATCAAAATAAACTTAATCATAGGATTTAGTTAAACACCTAAATATATTAATCAATAAAATACTGTATCGCTCAAAAATTAAGAAAGCATGTGAAAAGGTGTGATGTTGATAAAATAAAATAAACTTAAAAAAGCATATGAAAAAACTGTTTTGGTCGTTGTCAAAAAAAAAACTGTTTTGGTTAGAAACTAAAAGAGATATGTGAAAAAGTGTACCATTCAAAAGTTAAAAGTTGCATTTAAAATGTTGCATCAGAGAAAGAAGCGTCTTTTGCTAAAATATTTTAATAATGTCATATCTTATAAAGAAAAAAAATCTTGTTAGACTTAAAATTATGATAAATGAATCGTGAATTAAACTTTTTTATAATAAATGATAATTTTACAAAAAAACAAAAACTTGTTTGCTATTAACAATAATGTCAGCTCTTTTACCAAAAAAAAATAAAAAAAAATAATGTCAGCTCGAAAACATGTTTTAGAAGATATTTGTCATGTCAAATAATATTTACAATGTCGCATATATATATATAGAATCCCAAGAGATAATATGGGAATAGACATATATATTTAAGAAAGAAACACATGTTTAATGAGGAAGCATATATATTCAACAAAGAATCGCATATGTTTGTTTATGGAATTTTTTTCTTATAACTATGGTTAGCCAAACCATAAAATACAATTTAAAAACCATATATTTAATTTGTAAATATAGAAATAAGTAATAAAATTACCCAACAATCGATTTCAGAATATTTTTAGATAATTTTAAAATTTTCTATACATGTAAATAAATAACCTTTTAAAATTTTAACTTTTAAAATGCAAAACACATCATTAATTTTTTTTGATAATTTCTTTTGAATCAGTGCATTTGTGAAAAGGAAAAAGACACTTCCTTCATATTTTTGAGATTTTTATTACCAATAGAAATGTGAAAAGATACAATTTTTCATCATAGTAAAGCTCAACACTATCCAGACATGTGACATTCCTTTTGTTTTGTACTTAGGCCATCTCCAATGATGTTTCATTTTCTATTTTTTTCTTTATTTTGAATCAAATTTTTCTCCAATGGTATTTTATTTCTTGCTTCAAAATGAATCAATAAAAAATGTTGTTTAAAATTTGAAGATAAACTATTCATTGTTTCATTTTTTGAAGCTGAACTTTCTAAAATAGAAATTAATCCTTAACTTTTACTTATTCATACTTTTAATAAAATAAATTATAGTAATTAATAAAACCTAAATAATTTCTAATATTTATTTATTATAATAAATATTACAATTTATTCGAAGATTCTCACATATTTTAATTTACAATGGCATAATTTGATTATGCAATGAAAAGTTATTCAAAGATTCTCACATCTTCCAATTTAATATGACAAAAATTGATAACATGAAAGATATAAGGCTCGTGATTATTTATAAAATCTAGTATTGTTATTTTTTTATTTATGTCATGTGTACTAATTTTATTATACGGTAATATTGAATTTATAACAATTATGTTAGATTATTGTTAAAACAAAATGGTTGAAGAAAATTAGTAAATGTAAAAAGTGTAAAGTGTTGTTAGTAATTAATGATAAAGTAGAGATATAATATATATATATATATATATATATTGATTAAACCAATTTGCATTTAACTTAGAAGAGTTTAAACTCCATTAAAGGAAGATACAATAAAGTCACAAAAGACCAACAACAAATTGATACAACTCACAACAAGACACCGTAAAAATCGCACAACAATTTTATAAGTTTCTTGAGTAGTTGCATCTAATGTAATCCAAAAGATCACGATCACTGCACCAAGATCAGGGAGGGGCATTAGTTGGAAGGAAAATCCTTGCAATACCAACAACGCTTGAGTTTCCAATTCACTCCATACAAGAGGAAATATTGGAAAAAAAGACAGCTCCAAACAAGAGGCCATTGAGAATTCAGTATCAGTCAACACCATATTTAACGAGTGAAATACGCCAATAAGTTTCTCTTCCAACTGCCACAAAGAAGAGAAAAACAACATCACAACACCAAAAACTAGACTGGATACAACAAAGAAATTGTATACTACAGTAAGAGGTCGCACTGAGGCGACAAAGAACTGCTTCACAAAGGAAGCTACCTGGTAATGAACCCTATAATCTAAAGCTAGACGGTGGAAAGCCTCTAATTTGTAACGATTGAGCAAGACTGTATCCACAAAACACTCCACTACTAGTGCATCAACATCCAAAGTCCGTTACTCAAGACTTTGAAATGCTGAGTACTGAAGAGAGGGAGGCTTGAGAACAACTAGCAATCGTACCACTCCACTCATGTCCACACAAATATCTTGCAGAGAAATAAATAAGGCCCTTATGGCTGAGTTTGACAAGTAAAGCTCTAGTTGATATTCCAATTCTTGAGTTCGTATAGCCATGGAAGAAAGTAAAATCTTCAAACTATAGCATGAAACAGAACCCAAACTCACAAGCTGATAGGTTGAGAAGATTGAGACCATTACACCAAACGGGTTGATAAAGAGGTTGGGGACACTGGAATATTGAGGATGACTTGAACATACGGTGGAAGAGAGCTCTCTACTTGTGGACAAACAAAGAGCCATACAACTCAAGGAACCAAACGCCATGGCTAAAGTAGGGGACTCCAGATCTACGATTTAAGAAACTGTTTGGGGAGAAGGGTTGTGGGATTCATCGACGAACGGGATAAGAATGAGGATGAAGGTTGCATTTGGAGGGTCTGGCGGCTCTGGCAGCTCGGTAAGAAAGAGAGACTCGAACGGTATTGGAGTAATCGTGCACGGTGGTGGATCTGATGGAGGTCTTAACCACAACGAAAGATGAGCTTTATTCATTCACACTATGGAAGAAAAAACAAGTTTTTTCAGGAAGAGGATGAGTGAACGTCGAATCTGGATCAAAGAAGAGCCATCAAATGGAGGCGTCTAGGGAAACGGACCTTGTGAATGCTTACATTAAAAATTTAATATACTTAGAATATATTTTTATAATAAAAAAAGAGAAATTTGGAGTCATGTACATAGCTTAAGGAAAAATAAAGTCTATAACCATATCAACCTTATGGTTACGATATATTACATATTGTGTTCATTATTGCCCAAAAAGTCCTTTTACTGCGCGTGGAAAGGTAAAAAAGTATCTTTCTTTCTCTGTTTTCCAATTTTTAAAACGCTTTCCATTCCCCTCAGCAGTTTCAAACAGTGAAAGCGAAGCGACGCGGAGGGAGAAGTTGATAAGTTCTGGTAGGGGGTTATATTAACAGGACGATTTCTGTAGACGAAGGTGGAAAGAAGTTATGGTGGTCGATAGGAACGGCACGAAGTTCGAGACAAAGGTTAAGGGTTTCGGCGGCGAAACGGAGAGCGGCACAACTGACCGTACACATCTTCCGGTACGATCCACTTCGAGGAGGTAAGATGGGGTTTGATGGTAGCTTATTACGGGAGGCGCTTACTTTCAGACCCATCCGAGGGGGCAGTGTAAGAGAGAACTGAAATTTTTTTTTGTAGATCCATTGCAGTGGTTTCAAGGCGGCGGAGAGAAGGTATGTAAAATAAATGTTCACCGGTTAGTTTTGTTGAATGATTATTGTCACATGCATGTCCGTGATTGGGTTGGGTGCTTGGCGATGACGATCCAACCAAGTTTGTTGAGTCATGGTTATGGTATAGTTATGTGTGATGAGTAAAAGTACTAGATTATATATCTATGTTTATAGTAGAGAACTTGTTGAATGTTTTGTAAGTTAAATATGGTATTTGTTTTCTCTGAAGCTTCGGTTGAGTGATAGTGACTATTTTAATTAGGTGGGGAAATAGTATAGACACGCTTGTTGACAGTAGCAACATAAATTATGTTGGTACTGTCTATACTATTTCAAGTCGTATATAGTATAGATATTAAGATATGTCTTTACAACATATGTGTGTCTTTTCTATGTGTTACTGTATATAGGATATGATCAAATGTTTTGGCTTGTTGACAGTAGCAACATTAATTATGTTGGTACTTCCTATACTATTTGCAGTTGTATATAGTATATATATTACGCTATTTCTTTACAACATATGTGTGTCTTTTCTATGCGTTACTTTATATAGGATATGCTCAACTGTTTTGGTTTTTGGACTAACGATTATTTGAGAGAAATGAGTTTGGTTTTTGTAAAGGTAAACTTGGTACTCGTTGTGGAGCATAAAATAATTATATTAGTAAAGGTATACAGTATAGACACACTCGTATTACTTCGCACAAAATAATGTAGAGCAATAATGCCTATATTATTTGAAAACGAAAAATAGTATACCTTGTCATATATTGTCTCTATACTATAGTTTTTGTATCACACATGTTTAGTACGTATTTTAGACCGCTACATGAGTCTATAAATGACAATTCTATTGGTCTTTGCATAAAGTATAGACACCCTCATTGTCCTTGTGGAGCAAATTATGTGGAGAAGTGTCTCTGTATAGTATGTGTACGTGTTTATAGTTAACATAGTAAGATTTTCTTGTGTTGGTGGTTTGTAGGTTGACAACGGTAAATTGTTTTTTAGACTCCCTCATATAGTTTGCAAGGATTATTCTATTGGAAAATGTATATAGTATAGATAAAATGTATTTATTGTTAACCATTCTACTGCTGTTGAAAGGTGCAAGAGGTATCTATATGTTATCCAATATAGTACAAGATAATAAGATTTATCTTATTGAAAATTAGGTGGAGCTGCAATGCCTATAGTATTTGAAAACGAAAATAGTATACCTTGTGATATATTGTCTAATATACTATAGTTTTTTGTATCACAACTGTTTAGTACGTATTTTAGACCGCTATATGTGGCTATAAATGACAATTCTAGTGGTATTTGCATAAAGTATAGACACAATCGTTGTCCTTGTGGAGCAAATTATGTGGAGAGGTGTCTGCGTATAGTATGTGCAAGTGTTTATAGTTAGCATACTAAGATTTTCTTGTGTTGGGTGGTTTGTAGGTTGACAACGATAAATTTTTTTTGGACTCACTCATGTAGTTTGCAATAACTATTCTATTGGAAAATGTATATAGTATAGATACAATGTACTCATTGTTAGCCATTCTACTGCTGTTGAAGGATGAATGAATTATCAATATGTTAGCCAATATAGTACAGATAATAAGATTTATCTTATTGGGACCCAACTTCTGTTGAGCGGATAATAACAATTATAATGGTTCACGTGTAGCGTATAGTCCGTTGTTAGTTATAGAATTAGTAATTTTTATATAACAGTTGTATAAAACGTTTATATTATAGGTTTCCAAGTATAGTATAGTAATTTATAAAGAAGTACATATAATATGTATTTTAACCGAAGTATATAAGTGACTTCAAGACGAACGTAGACGTTCCTTTCTTCCACTTTCATAACATTGATAATGCTAATATATGGATTTTTCTCGTGTAGTATGGAGGAGTTACGCTTGCCGGAGCGTTTGTTTCAGATTGGGTTTGAACCTACCGGGTGGAAGAGGCTAAACAATTACTTTAATTTGAGATAGATCGAGGTTATAAAAGATGCACTTTCTGATGACGCGCAAGAGAAGCTTGCGGAGTCACAGTTCTAACAAATTATGCAAATGGGCAGCCATACATTTTCAGTCATGTTTGGCCACCAGATTCTCTCGCGTCAGCTGGTGATGTCTAAGATATATGAGCTATGGTGGACCTTTGCTGGAAAGCCTATACATTATGCTATTCAAGATTTTGCACTAATTACAGGTCTCAATTGTGGAACACCCCCGGAGAATGGTTTGGGATTGCCTACACTAGCAAAAATGACCATATATTTCTTTTTGTGTTGTACTAAACTATTTTATAATATTTTTCCCCATTCTGTCACACACTTCTATCCTATTAACAATTTCTAACTAATAAGTATGTCTCCCTTATGTGCGTCTTCATTATAGTCACTTAGGCGACTATACCACACATAATATAGTATAGTACCTTACGTGAGTATGGAACTTCGACGTCCATATGCCACTCCTTCTTAGACATGTCCTTCAATTTACGTACTCTGTTGGCCATCAACTATTGATATTTACTATGTGCTTTACATCATTTGGTGTGTTTTCAGCATATCACACTCTTGTTTATTTTGTTGACTGTTAGTTACTAAGAAATAGAACATAAGGGTTAATCTTGTACACGTAAATTACAAAATATTAGTTGATGTTGTATTTTACTACTTGTTATTAGTCTTACCCATTTTATCGCACCCTTGTCTCCTATTAACAATTTCCTTCATCTACGTACGTCTGCCGTAAGTGCTTCTTATTCATATTCAATTAGGTTCCTATATCACACATCATATAGTATAGTACGTTACATTAAGTATGAACCTTATACATTGATAGGCAACCTCTCTTGATATTTGTTTGTTAACACCATATCGACCCTCCACTCTCTTTACCATTTTATAGTGTAGTTCTTTGATGTGAATAGAATGACTTTTGTTTTGTATTTTCCTCTCCTTCCTACTTCCACCAGCTCACATGTATGTTTTATTCAAATTTTTACCGCTTTCCTGTCCGCGCAGCAAACCTCGTTCTGCCATACAGTTTCTCAGTTCTATACTATTCCATATATACTATAGTTTTCGTTTTCCTATGGATGCATCTCGTTCATAATCTATTGTCTTTTTTGACGTTATTGTTTGTCTTTGTGTTATTATTCCGCTCTCTCACTCGCCTCATCTTCACGCGCCAGCAACTGAAAGGACTAAACCGTCCACATTTGGCCATAATTGTCACATCACTAGTGCTATGGCTATATCTTTTATTTTCTCTTCCACTATGTATATTGAGCAAATTCACCCATAAAAAAATAGGAAACTAGTTATTGGAGAAGATGTTTCATTCTTTTATTTGAATTTGAAAAAAGTCAAATTTTGAAATAAAAAATGAAGCTAAACATTGGAATGCCTCAAGGGATTGATTCAAAAGTTGAAATTTATTTTCAAAAGGAAATGTCCTTTTTTTTTTAACAGCAAGAAAATATCTTCTCCTAAACAGTTTTTTTCCATCTTTAGTGTTTTCTTCAACTTTACTGTTTTCAAATAATTTTTTGTTATTAATAGTTAAAGCTGGTTTCATATTAGGGGATTTGTTCAAAGATCAAATCAAATTTCAAAAGGAAAAATGAATAGGATGTGTAAATATAGTATTAAGAGTAGATCTGAGCATATCCATTGAAGAAGAAGAAGAAGAAAGTTGTTGTTAACATCCAACCATATCAAAGATACACAAGTAATTAGGACGAAGAAGAAAAGAATGAAGACAAAACACTATTAATTAAGAAAAGACTTTGATCAATATAAAATCACCCACAACAGTTAAAAAAAAAGAAGAAAAAACTTAGGATATCTTTCTTTTAGGGGAGGGGAAAGAAAGAAAACACAGAGACAAAGAGGGAGGAGGAGGAGGAGAAGGAAGGAGAATCCATTAGCGACGAAGGTTCTTGACTTTGGACCATCCCTTCTTGCAAGATTTGCCGACGACTTTGATACCTTTCTTCAGCAGATGCTTCAGCTCTATCGCCCTAATCTTCACCTTCTCCTCGAATGCTCCCATCTTTCTTTCTTCTTTTCGACCTTCAAGGGGGCACCGGAGATAATTGTGTATTAAAGTCTGTCTTTGTTCCTACATCCCTTGTATTTATTTATAACTAACAGACAAGGGATATGACAGCTGTGATGATTTTTATTCTGAGAGATATTTTTATTAATAGCTAATTCAGGGAGATTTACACCTAAAGCTAAGCTAATCTCTGCTGTATTTATTGCTCTTATCCCTAATTTTACGACTTGTTTTCCTTAGTTATTTTAAAACATAAATAGCTAATTTTAACAACAACAAGATATATATATATAGTAAAATATCTAAGTACATCAATTAGCCAGTAAATTAGTTTTTTTTAAACAAAGTTAAATCGATGACCGTTGTGAAATGGACCATTTTTTTGCGGTGAATATGATTTCCAGCTCAGCTAATGGGCCACCACGTTTCGGGTCTTTCTTCTGTCTCGTTTCTTTTTCACATTTTACTTCTTCCTTTTTGCCTTAAATCCCGATTACAAATGCTTTAAACTCTGTTTTTTTTTAATGTTTGTTTGTACACATAATTTTAGGGAAAATCGCATAAAAAACCTTGAAAGTGGCACTCACTGACACTTTAAACCTTGAACTTTTTCGACTATCACTTTAAACCTTCTAAGTGGCAATTGTATCACAATAAACCTTCAAATTGGCTAACTTGTACATCAAGTAAAAAGTTGACCTGTTGTACAGGTAAAAGTGATGAGGTGTCAGTTTTTTCGAAAATAATTATTATTTAATTAATAAAATAAATAAAAATTAAATAAAAATCAGAAAATTAAATAAAAATCAGATAAAAAATCAGAAAAAAATAAATAAAATTTTAAAAGTAAATTAAAAATCATAAAATAAAAACAAAATTCACAAAATCAAAAAATAATTAATAAAATAAATAAAAATAAATAAAAATCAGAAAATTAAATAAAAAACCAGATAAATAAAATAAAAATAAAATTTTAAACTAAAATTAAAAATCATAAAATTAGAAAAATATTTCAAAAATTCAAAAAAATTACAAGATTAGTTTAAAAAAAACAAATATATCATCTTTAACAATAACAATTTCAAACATATCACTAATGACGATAGTGGTTTCTCACATAATCATTATCAATGACGTTTTGACATATTCCTAACGATAGTTTCATCGTTGACTTATCTCTAAAGATAATTTCATCCTTGATATATCTACTGTTTTAAATGATGGTTATCTAAAATATCGTTATTGACATATCTACCATCATTTTTAATGATGATGTCGAAAACAATCGTTAGAGATAAGTCAAAACGTCATTGTTAATGATTATCTCAGAAACCACTATAATCATCAGTGATATATTTAAAATTGTTATTGTCAACTGCTTGAAACAATCGATAGGTCAACGATGAAACTATCATTAGAGATATGCAAAAAAATCATTGTTAATGATTTTATTTTATTTTTATTTTTTGTATTTTAATTTATTTTTTGATTTTTTGAAATATTTTTCTTATTTTATGATTTTTAATTTATTTTAAAATTTTATTTTTATTTTAATTATCTTATTTTATTTAATTTTCTGATTTTTATTTAATTTTTATTTATTTTATTAATTAATTTTTTGATTTTTGATTTTATGATTTTTAATTTACTTTAAAATTTTATTTATTTTTTCTGATTTTTTATCTGATTTTTATTTAATTTTCTGATTTTTATTTAATTTTTATTTATTTTATTAATTAAAAATAATTATTTTCGAAAAAAACTGACAGCTCATCACTTTTACCTGTACAACAGGTCAACTTTTTACTTGATGTACAAGTTAGCCAAGTTGAAGGTTTATTGTGATACAATTGCCACTTAGAAGGTTTAAAGTGATAGTCGAAAAAGTTAAAGGTTTAAAGTGTCAGTGAGTGCCACTTTCAAGGTTTTTTATGCGATTTTCCCCATAATTTTATGTTTATTAGATACACATATCATCTTCTGTATAAACCAACCTATCACATCCGTTTGGTACCTTTTTTCTTCTCAGTTAAGCTAAGCTCCTCTTACCTCTTGTTTCTTGTACTACCACTAATCAATACACTTTATTAAACTGAAAAGAGATCAAGATTCTCTCTTTAAACACACACACGGTTTGGTTTTTTCTTTTTCTTTTATCGACAACACAAGATTTGTTTATACACTGTCTTCTTAACTAAGAAAGATAAGACAAGGGAAATGACCCCACCTGTTGTAATATCGAGGGGGGGGGGAGGAAGGAAGGGATGTCTACTGATTTGGTGAAAAGTAGAGAAATGAAATATAATTATTCAACACTCTCTTTTAATTTCCATGGATGAATGATAAAATGAACTTGAAAACAAAAGTAAATTCGTGAGAAGTTTACCGATGATAATAAGCAAAGAAATGAAGACATAAATATTGATATGGTCATATGAAAGTTGATGAATGGTTGATGGGATCTTTTTAGCTGCTACTCTCCATTAAGATCAATGGATGGATGATGGATTGCTAGATAAGGACTGACTCTCTTAATATGGTGGGTTGATTGACTCTCTCAATCTGGGATAACACTAGTTACTGACTCAAATAAACAACCTATACTAAACGAATCAATAGAACACAAGAATCACACGATGTATCCTAAAGACATATTTCTATTCAAAGACTCTCTTTAATAAAAAGAAACAAACTGATTATTATTTTTTGAAGATTGCAAGGTATTGTTTACAATGGACGAAATGAGCTTTATATAAAGCTCCTTACATGGCTCTCTAAAATTCTAAAAAGTAGAAAAAAGAAAAGAAATCAAACAAAGTAACAAAATCAGAAACTAGCCATTGGAGAGATTGTTGGGATTTTGCTTTGAAAAGGGAAATTTGAGTAATCTTGAACATGGACGGTTTTAAGAGATTGTTGAGATTCATGGGAACTTTCTTTACTGCTTGGAATGTGTTGATCACGTCTACAAATGAATGGGAGAAGAGCTGTTGGAATTTAATGGCATAAGACTCCAAATAAGGCATGTTGAAGTTAATGAGGATCCTCTTGATCCAATGTTGTCTGATGTATGGTGGAATGATGGAATGCTCTCCTGGACGATTGGATTTGTACACTTGATGTATTTGATCATGTGAAAACTCTCTTGGTCGCCAATGTTTGGTTTGAAGCTGATTGAACCGGGTAGCTTTCAATTGAGACATATGTAAAACTGGTTTGATCAATTTTGGAAATTTGAATCATAACTTCATAATTTCGTGGTAATTTCTCTTCATTTTGGGCTTGTTGGAAAGATCTGAGATCCATCTTGAAGTCCATGAGTTGTGTTGGGTCGGAACACTTCTTCATTGGGATTGAAACAACTTCTAAACTCAAATACTCACAGATAGACGGGCTGGAGAACCTCCGGTTTATAAAATTCATACTTCATGGTTTGAGTAGATTTGAAGATGATTCTAATTGGGGTTGACTCTTTGTTAAGTGTAGAATCCATGAAAATTGGTTTTATTGCAAAACTCATCCTAGTTGGTCAGATATGTTGTTTTGACTAAACACATATCCTGGTTGATCTTTCGGTTAGTTGAATGATGCATCTGATTGGACACTGGTTCAGGTTTCTTTTTTGTGCTTACAACACTACCTCTATCATCTTGGGTGGTGTGGGTAAGAACGTAGCGTAAATAGGAGTGTCCATGCATTGTACAAGGAGTGGACGACCACCGATGAAACTAAGTTCCTTCACCAGTTGTAACATCCCTTAGAACGCACCCTATCCCAAACAGCTGCACCATATCCTCTCTCAAGAAGTGAGATGCTACAACTACTCCTGAGCTGATTACAAGGGCCTTCCTCAATTCCATTATCGGCGATAAGGAGCTCATCTCCTCAAGTATGGGAGCTGCAACGCAGTTAAGAGCAAAACACCCGATTCTCTCTAAACCTCTCCGCTTTTAATTATCTTTTTCAATTTTAAGTTGTGAACATCTTGAGAGATCAAACGGACCACACACTGTTTTCCTCTTAAATGCTATGTTAAAGATGCTAAAAATGATACCAGAGCGATATTAGATATGGGGAGATACATTGGGGGGAGGGGAACAAACATCAGAAGCAAAGAGTTGATCAACTACAAGTGATGTGAGGAAGATAAAGCACACAAGGCTTATCAAACCCAATGCTGATCCAACCACCTGATTTTCTCCCTTCATTTGAGGCATTAAGAAAGTTGATTGAGGCTTGGCGGTGCTACTCATAAGGAAGAGTGTGACTGAAAGTTTGAGCATTTAGAGAAGCAAAAGTGAGATATCACATGTACAATGTAGCCACACCGAAAATTCAGGATCGAAAGCATAAACGTATAGAAGAAGGGCAAAGACAAATTGATGATATATGATTTGCCCATCTGAAGAAAATACATAATAGCAAAAATATATAGTCAAATAGTAGTGAGTTCCCTTTGATATTGAGACAAGGGGTGGATCTCAAGTGGTAGAGGAAAGAGATAGAAAATCTGAATATGGTGGGAGGAAAGCCGTTGGGATCGAATCATATTGGAGGACGCCTCCTTTGACCTCAGAAGTCACCCTTCATTTTCATTTCAATTCAATTCAATTATGTGGTCTCCAAATATTTGTGTTTTTTTTTTTAAATTTATTTTTTCCAATAAAAATATAATTTTATTTTTACAAAAAAGGGAACAAGTATTAGGCGTGCTTGATTGGATTTACGGATTTAGAAAGACGAAGGAACAGGTTCTCATCGATTTTTCTTCTTCCACGACCCACCGACAGAGAAAATAATCCCGGGGGGGGGGGGGGTGAAGAAAAGATGGTGAGGATGGTGAGAAACTGCTTACAGTCGATGCTGAAGCTGGTGAATTCCCTTCTTGGGATGGTTGGGGTTGCCATGATCCTCTACGCTGTTTGGCTCATCAGGCAATGGCAAGAACAAACCGGATCTCTCCCCTTCCCTGACACTCATCATCCCGTTCCCTGGTAAAAATCCTTTTTAATTTAATATATCCCCATCACTTTCAGGCCTATTTTTGTTAGACTTTGAGAAACAAGATTCATAGTTTATGTTAGCTTTTAGGTGTTTACTGTATTGTCTGGGACCTATTAGCTTATGTAAGAGATTATCTTGTTGGAGAGCAACGATCTATCTATCTAATATCTATCTATCTTTTTCTGTTGTCAAACTTTTTTAATGATAAATCAGCCATTCCTGATGAAAACCAATCTTTCTCTCTCTGCAGGTTCATATATGCTTTTCTTTGTCTTGGGGCTCTTCTTTGTCTTGTCACCTGCGCTGGCCACATTGCTGCTGAAACCGTGAATGGTTGTTGTCTTTACTTGGTAAGCTACTTTTCTTTCGTCTATCCAATAAGCCATTTTTCTTGCTTCTTAAATAAATGTGACTAATGGAATTGTTTGTTGGTTCATCGACTGGATTCAGTATATGGGATTCATCGTCTTGCTAATTATGGTTGAAGGCGGTCTCGTTGCCGATATCTTTCTAAACCCTGACTGGAAGCGGGTTTATTCACTCTCTCTCTCTTCTCTATTTTTTTTTTTTTTTTGCAGAGTCATGATCCTTATCTTTTATAAGCTTTCTTTCAGGACTTTCCAGATGATCCAAGTGGTGCCTTCCACCAATTCTCTAAGTTCATCGAGTCCAACTTCAAGATTTGCAGATGGATAGGTCTCTCCATTGTCTGTGTCCAGGTCTCTTTTATAGCAACTAGCCTGTCTACTTCTTACTGTTCTTTTAAGTTCGCTTGGTTGCAATGTTTCACAGGGTTCCACTTTCTTCGTTGTTTTCGCAGGGTTCATCAGTTTTATTGGCTATGTTGCTCAAAGCTCTTGGACCTCACCGGCATTATGACAGTGACGATGAATACGATGTGAGCACGGTTGCACTCCTGCGGGATGCTCGCCAGCCGCATCAATACGTTGTTGGAGAACCCATTTATGGACCCAAACCGGATTCATGGACTGTTAGGATAAATGAAAGAGCCAACCGGTAAAGAGCTGGAGACCAAGAGAAGCTATGAGAAGCAAAATAGCTAAGAGTCAGATCTTTTTAATATGTTGCTTACTTTGCCTTCTTTGTTGCATCTATCTATCTCACTCCAAAATCCAATGAACCATCATCTCTTGTGAAAAAATATTGCATACACATATACAAACACACATGGAGATGTACTCGGGCTTGTACTCTTACCTTGAAAAATTGAATACTTGGTATTGTCGAGTCTAAGTAGTAAGTCTTATATTTAATTACTTCCAAAGTCCGAGTCAAATATCAAATATTGTTATTTTTTTAGTATTTGTCTTGATATTTGCCATGATACTTAATAGTCGCTACTTATTCTAGAAAATGTTTATTATCCAATACATGATATTTGTTATTCTTCAAAAGTACTTAGTACTTGTTAAAAATTACTTATCTTATGTATTGTTGTTTCAAGTAATTGCAAGTAATCAAGTGTTTTATAAAAAAAAATATTTAATTTTAGCAAGTAACAAATAATTTGTAAGTACTAGTTTTTTCTCGAGTATTTGATAGAATGAGTACTTGATTAAAACTAAGTATTAGATCGCCCTAGTCAAATGAGGCAAATCAAGTAGCAAGTACCTGAAAATTATTTGCAAGTACTTGTCTTGTTCCTAACCCTAGACCCTCTTTCTCTCTCTAATGGCATGCCTTTCCACAAGCATCAATTCCCCACTCTTCATGGACATCCTTAGTAATTTTGTGATCTGTCGTCCTGTCCTAATTACGAGCTACCATTACGTCTCATGATCACCGCTGTTGAAGATTTTTTATGGAGCGAGTCTTCTTTAGGTGTTCACATAATCTTGGGGAGAAAATAAAAACACTTAAAATAATCCGACCCCATTATCGGTACTTGATGAGTAATCTAATTGCATTGTGGGCACATGGGAAGGAGTGAATAAAGTCTTCAAAGAGTGTAAGAATCTGAAAGAAGGAATTAATTGAGAATGTGATTGTGAACTGTAAGATTCGTGTATGAACTGTTTTTATTGATATCCCCCTCCCCTCATCATCTCATGTGACTTTGTAGTCTCATAAAATACAAAAACGTCTTTATCTTGTTGTCATTCTTAATAATACAATATGACTTTTCCACTTTGATTAAAGTATATCATTCCCATCCATTTTATATATTTTCATGTCAATAATATCTTTCATCAGCCTTTTGCTTATGCACACATACATCCAAGAATAATGATGTATATTTAAGAAATTTACTATATATATTATCACATAACAAAATCTGTCTTCAACTAAAAAATAAATATAATGCATTTAGTTGATTTGTATGTGTAACTGTGTAAGAAAACATTTTCCTAGACAAACTTTTCCTACATACTCCCTCCGTTCCCGAAAGTAAGATTTTGTGGGAGTTTTTTTTGTTGCACAAAATAAGATTTTCTAGAATTTTAAGGTACTTTTATTAATTAGTGTTAATGAATTGTATACTTTCAAGAAACATTAATTAAAAATACTTAAACTGTTTAAATCTTATTGGTCAATAGTTATTGGAAACTGCATAATAGAAATAAATAATATAGTTAATCATAAACATTAATTATGTTCTTAATAAACGTGCAAATTCTAGAAAATCCTACTTTCAGGAACGGAGGGAGTAAGCGTTTCTACTAATTAATTTTGGACTACGTTTTAACCACCATTATGGCATCATACTTTATAAGTTGGAGTGTAACTGACGACAGAATATAGTTCCTTCCGAAGTCGTATCTAATGTATAAGAATCGTTTTCTTTGTAAAATTAAAAGATTAAGAGTGTGGACTGTGGCCTAGACCCTAGTCATGTCATATTGTCATGTGCAGCCTAATACAACAAACCGTAAATATATGAATTACAACTGCAATATCAGTTTTTTTGGCCTTTTAAACAATAAATGTAGATGGAAATCAAAGTGAAGATTGGCCTCACTGAAGTATGATTAGGTGTTCGTTACTTCGTTAAAAGAAAATATGATACTCGGAAACAGTTATGAAAAATAATACTATTTTGTATATTGCAGAAATGGTTGATGCGCTGTGGCTGTGGGCAAGAGATTGGCCAACAAGATTTTGTTTCTCCAATCTTATCGTGTCTAGAGGCTAGAGAGAGATGTTATTGACCTAGCTCCTATCAATGACCTTGATCAATCTTATTATAAAGATTTTTCTTGTTTCTTCTTCAGAGATGCATGAAAAATGTGATGTTGTTTGTTTGTTGTTGCAATTAGTACATATAACTTGTAGTATTAAGTTTAAATGCTGACGAGTAATGATTTGAATGATAGAATGATAAATCGGTTAGCCAGTGAATTGATTGAAACAATGTTTTCCCAACAAGTGAAACATCATACATCCTATTGAGCGGCAGATGTCCTCGCAGTCACATCTTCAACCAATCCACCATACTTTTACATGTTTGAAAAGAGAACATAAGTGACAAGACGAGAACAACGGCTTCTTTAACTTGAGCACAAGCACAAGAAGAATCTATGAATAAGCTTGTTGTATTGATAGAAAACGTAAGTTACACTTAGTCTTATACAAGAGTTAGGTCCTACATATATGGAAGTGATGAGGTATGTTCCTATATCTAAGGAAGTGATGGAAAGTGCTATCCTATAATATCGTAACAGGCTATTACGCCCCCTCAAGAAGGACCGAGGGAGGAGAGGCCTATCTTGAAACGTAGAGAAGTGAACTTTGCCCGAGAGAGAGGTTTCGTGAGTGCGTCTGCAAGCTGATCTGCGGACGTGACATGAGCAACACGTAATGATCCGGATTGAACAAAGTCACGAATGAAATGAAAGTCGACTGCTACATGCTTCATGCGTGAATGGAAAACAGGGTTAGCACAAAGAAAGGTTGCGCCAACGTTGTCACAGTAGATGACTGGTGTTTGGAGAGGAGAGAAGCCGAGCTCAGTGAGGAGAGTAGTGATCCATTGAACTTCCGAAGATGTGTCAGAAACTGATTTGTACTCAGCCTCCGTCGAAGATCGAGCTACTGTTTTCTGTTTCTTCGAGGACCAAGCGACTAAATGTTTGCCAACGTAGACTAGGTAAGCTCCTGTGGAAGTATAATCATCTTTGTCACCAGCCCAATCTGCATCTGAAAAGGCATGTAATGTCATGGGGGATGTAGACGAGAAGAACAGTCCCATTTTCTTTATTCCGCTCAAGTATCGAAGAACCCTTTTTGCTGCGGTCCAGTGTTCTGTCCTTGGTTGATGCATATACTGAGAGAGTTTGTTGACAGCAAACGCAATGTCGGGACGAGTAAACTGCAAGTATTGGAGACTGCCAATGACAGACCTATATTCAGTTGGATCCTGGAGAAGGTCACCGGAGAGAGTAGAGAGTGAAGGATGATCAGCCATCGGTGTTGCTATGGATTTGGTCGTAATCATGTTGGTTCGATGGAGAAGGTCATTGATGTACTTTGTTTGAGTGAGATGGAGACCAGCAGAAGTGCGTGTGACCTCTATGCCAAGAAAGTAACTTAGGTTGCCGAGATCCTTGATGGAGAAGCGAGCTGCAAGAAGATCGATGAAGGCTTGAACATGAGCAGATGAATTTCCCGTAACAATGATATCGTCAACGTATATAAGAACAAACACTGCAATTCCAGACTTGCGAAGAACAAACAGAGAGGTATCTGATACTGAGTTGTAGAAGCCAAGTTCCTCCAAGAACACATGTAAGGCATTGTACCAGGCACGAGGAGCTTGTTTGAGTCCGTATATTGCTTTGTTGAGTTTGCATACATGGTCTGGTCGATCATGATCGATAAACCCAGGTGGTTGTTCCATATAGACTTCCTCAGTTAGCTCACCCTGCAAAAAAGCATTGTTGACGTCAAGTTGACGCAGTTCCCATCCCCTTGCCACAGCTTGACCCAAAAGAAGCCGAATTGTAGGTTGTTTTATAACTGGACTGAATGTTTCAAATTAATCGATTCCTGGTCTTTGATGATACCCCTTTGCCACCAGACGAGATTTACATCGTTCAACTTCACCAAGAGCATTGCGTTTGATGAGATAAACCCATCTGCAGCCAACTACATTGTATCTTGGATCACGGGGAACAAGAGTCCATGTATTGTGTTCTGTCTGGGAGTTCATTTCTCCACACATAGAGTCACGCCAACGAGGATCCTTGAGTGCTTGTGTGTGAGTGCGAGGTTCTGTATCATCGTCACGTGAAGTTACAGTGTGAAGAGCAAAGCGAGGATTCGGTTTGAAGATGTGATTCTTTGACCGTGTAACCATGTGGTGTGTGTTGTGATCGGTGGCAGGAGTTGCAGAGGCAGGAGAAGCCGGTGAAGGAGGTGGAGTAGAGGATGGTGATGATGTTGTTGCAGGTGTATCCGAGTCCATAGGCAGAGGTGAGGAATCTGAACCACTTGGTTGGACGTTAGCAATAGAAGTGAGTGGTGGAGGAATGGGCTGTACTGATGGAGATAGATCCGGTTCATGTTCTAAGGGAATGGTTTTGACTGAAGAAGTTTGAAAAGGAAAAGAGTTTTCAAAGAAAGTGACATGCCTGGAGGTATAGAGACGAGAAGTGGTTTTGTCATAGCAGAAGTATGCACTTTGAGATGGAGAATAGCCGACAAAGACACAAGGAGTGGAACGTTTGTCAAGTTTGTGAGCAGAGTATGGGCGTAGCCAAGGGTAGCAAAGACAACCGAAGATTCGTAGTTTTGAGTAGTTTGGCTTTTCAGAGAAAAGTTTTTCATAGGGAATTTGGAAATCTAAGGAAGAGCTTGGAAGGCGATTGATTAGATAGACTGCAGTAGTGAAAGCAAAGGACCAGAACTCAGAAGGCATGTGAGCGTGGGAAAGAAGGGAGAGACCCGTTTCAACGATGTGTCGATGTTTACGCTCAGAGATACCGTTGTGTTCAGGGGTATGTGGAGGTGATGTTCTGTGGGAGATGCCATGTTTGGAAAGGAAGGGTGTCATGACAGTGAACACTCCTCCATTATCAGAGTAAAAGGTTCCAATTCGAGTTTGAAAACGGTTTTCAACAAGGGCTTTAAAGGTTGTAAAGATCTCAAGAACTTGGGACTTTCGTTTAAGTGGATATAGCCAGGTATACCTGGTGAAATGATCAACTAAAACGAGATAATATTTGTATCCATCAAAGGAGAAGAGCGGTGAGGTCCATACATCTGAATAAACGATTTCAAGAGGTCTAGAGGATGAGATTGTGTTTTCACCAAAAGAGAGTTTATGGCTTTTATTCATAGAGCAGGAATTACATAGAAGTGGAGCTGAGATTTTATGTGAAAAAGGCAAAGAACATTTTGAGAGAATACGGTTAAGAAGATCAAGTGAAGGGTGACCAAGGCGGGAATGCCATTCAGTCATAGATGTTTTGATGGCTGAGAGAACTTGTATTTTTGCGGAAGGTGAAACAGAATCCAGCCACTCATACATCCCATTGCTAGTTTGTCCTGTTTTGAGGAGCGCCCCCGTGATTAGATCCCTCACCTGAAAAGACCATGGATCAAAGGTGATCGAAACATTGTTATCAGCACACGTTTGTCTTACAGACATAAGGTTCTTATCAATGTTGGGAGCATAAAGGACATTATTTAAAAGAATTGAGCGAGAAGGTAGAGGGAGTGATGTGAAACCAGTGTGAGTGATCGGGTGACCGGAACCATCACCAAGAGTGACTGTCTCATTGCCTTGATAAGGAGAGTGGAGAGCCAAGTTGTTCAAGTCTGATGTAAGGTGATGAGAAGCTCCGCTATCAAGCAACCAAGAGGAAGCGTCGGAGTAAGGAGCCATTGCTGTCATATTAGCACGAGGCTGCCAAGGTGGAGTTAGATGTGATGGAGCGCCATGAGCTGCAACGAGGCGGAACTGGGTACAGCGTTGAGCGCTATGTCCCTGAACTCCACAAGCTTGGCATTTGCCGAGGTATGGTCTCGGTCCTCTAGAGTTGAATGGTGCAGGCTGTTGTTGTGGACGAGTGTTTGGAACGTTGTGTGGTTGGCGACTGTCAAACTGGTTAGAGAAGTGACGATTTGATGTTTTGGGTCGGTGACTCACCGCATTTGCAGAGACTGGAAAAGTGGGCGTGGGAGTGGGTTGCACACAAAGGATCGCAGCTTCCCTGTTGACAAGTTTGTCTCGTAGTTCTTCAAAGGTCGGTGGCACATCTCTGCCATTGATCTGTTCTGCAACGCAACGATAATCATCATCCAAGCCATCAAGAATGAATTCAATGATGTCTTCATGATCAAGTGGTTTGCCCAACAAGGCAAGTTGATCGGCTTTAGCTTTCATTGATTGAAGATATTCATCAATGCTACGTTGTCCTTTGGTACTCTTTTTCAGTTGATCTCGGATTTGCTTCATGTCTCCTCGTGAAGGACAGCCGAAGGTGGATCGGAGAATGGTCCATGCTTCAAGTGTTGTTGTTGCTGTTGACACCAGAGGTTGCAGAGGGACAGAGATGGAGCCGAGTATGGCAGCAAAAATGAGTTTGTCTTGTTTTTGCCAAGCGACATAGGCTGGGTTTGGTGTTGCAAGTTGATTAACTTGTATCGTTGGAGGTGGGATTGGTGGTTCTTCATTGATGAACTGCTGGAGGCTGTGTCCATCGAGAAAGAGAGAGACTTGGAGACTCCATGTGATGTAGTTTGAGGGTGTGAGTCTGGTTACAGAACTCATGTTGATGGAGAGGACTGGATTTTGCGGATCGTTCGGGTTGACGATCGTTGCAGAGCCCGATGTGGCTGAGGAGGCAGATTGAGTCGCCATAAAAGAAAAGAAAAACGAGTTTTGAGAGGTTTGATAGGATCAAAGCTCTGATACCATATGAATAAGCTTGTTGTATTGATAGAAAACGTAAGTTACACTTAGTCTTATACAAGAGTTAGGTCCTACATATATGGAAGTGATGAGGTATGTTCCTATATCTAAGGAAGTCATGGAAAGTGCTATCCTATAATATCGTAACAGGCTATTAGAATCTTTCTCCCAAAAGAAGACTTCAACGGCCGAATCTTTTTATATATAATTTGCATAAACATGCATTACCCTACGGGATCGTGTGGAATCGAGGCCCTAACTGTCAGTGGGTCCATTAATGGCATACGTTTCGTAAATAAGAAGGACTCAGGGTCATAACTGGCACAAACATAATGCATTTTGATTCGATGCAAAAAAAAAAAAAAAGGTTCTCTTCTCTTTCCTTTACATATCTTATTTTCTATTTAATCCCCAAACTACACACACTCTCTCTCTCACTCCATTTAGATTTTTCTTTTTTTTGCTCATTAATCCAAGTGTAGTATTGCCGGTGGAAATGCAGCTCCTACCGACACTCTGCTTCTTGTTCTTACAACTGCTGCCCAGAGGAGGCGCATCCGCCTCTCACTCCAATCGCCTCCGGGCATCCCCTCACTGGCTCCCCGCCACCGCCACCTGGTACGGAAGTCCCGAGGGCGATGGCAGCAGCGGTAACAACCAACTACACACTTTTTCTTTTTTTTTACTTAGTTATTTGGCCACAATTGATCTTGGTTTTTTTTTGTTTACAAATCAAGAGTTTGAGGCATTTACTGCGGGACTAAAAATAATATAATGAAACTAACTGCAGGAGGAGCATGCGGGTACGGGTCGTTGGTGGACGTGAAGCCGTTTAAGGCACGTGTTGGAGCAGTGAGTCCGTTGCTGTTCAAGAGCGGCGAAGGCTGCGGCGCTTGCTACAAGGTCAGGTGTCTGTACAAGACCATCTGCTCAAGGAGAGCAGTCACAATCATTGTCACAGACCAGTCACCTTCAGGACCATCTGCTCGAGCAAAGCACACTCACTTTGACCTTAGCGGCGCCGCATTTGGCCATTTGGCTAAACCCGGCCTTTCCCACACCATCCGCAACCGCGGCCTCATCTCCCTCCTCTACCGCCGGTAACCTCTTTTTTTTTTGTTGGCGCTAAATTTATAATCCCATCAATGGCTGCTAAATGCTAACGAACAAATATGTATGTATAATTTTATATTATTTTTATTTTACATTGGGGAAGTAAGCAAATAAGTTCAACTTTAACGGCGTTCTGGTTTCAATGGTCCCATAGTTTGACCGTTGACTATATATGACTTCACACACAACACAACTCTGGATGCTCTGACACACGCACACACACACTACACTAGTCGTCCATCTTTTTTTTTTATAATAAAGAACATAGTTACACTGAGCTAAACTAGTTGGTAACAAAAAAAAACAGGACGGCTTGCAAATACAGAGGGAAGAACATAGCGTTCCATGTGAACGCAGGATCAACTGCTTATTGGTTATCTCTTCTCATTGAGTATGAAGACGGAGAAGGGGACATTGGCTCTATGCACATTCGTCAAGTATGTATATTCCTTTAATTACCATTCTCTTTTCTTTATATATATATAATTCCTTGTTATTGTTTCCTTATAATTCTTTTTTTTTTTTGTAATGCAGGCGGGGTCGAAGGAGTGGATAGCAATGAAGCACATATGGGGAGCAAACTGGTGCGTCGTCGGAGGACCATTAAAGGGACCACTCTCCGTTAAGCTCACCACTTTGTCAAACAATAAAACGCTCTCCGCCGCTGACGTCATCCCCACAAAATGGGTTCCCAAAGCTACCTACACCTCCCGCCTCAACTTCTCCCCTGTCCTCTAATAACTAAACTGAAGCTTCCCCCATTTCTCTGTCCTCACTTTTTTTTTTTGTTGGGAGAGAGAATCGGTGAGGATACTGAGAGAGTGAGAGGATGCTCTCCTCCCTCTTCCCTCGTTTTTTATTTGTTTTGGGCTATGTTTATGTGTGTTGGTGAGTGAAGCCATGACGAGAGCTTGATTATGTGACTATACTTACTACAGTACTTACTACTTACTAATGTTGGATCTACTCTCTCTATGTAATCCTTCTTTTTTTTTTTCTCTTATTTCCTTCTAAACCTTGTAAAAGGCGATGGGAGTAAAGTGTACTCTTATATTTAGTGTCGTTTGTGGGACATTATTATATAATGAAACAGACTACAGATGCATAAATAATAGCTACCACAATATGCAAAAGATCTTATTGCTTTCTCTTCCAACTAGCCCCATTCCCTTTCCAATGAGAACAACTGTGGGAACTCTTTCGATATAATCTACTATATTAAAACAGAGTCCTATTTGAATATTACCATGAGATATTTTTTTTTGGACCTATTGAACATGTTGTGACTTATCTATTAATTAGTCATCCTATTATTTCTATATCTCATTAACTAACCTTCCTATTATTTCTACATATCTATAAAATAACTTTTATTAAATATACATTTTATCTCAACATATTATTTAGTCAATCAATCTAAACCATATAAATAAATATCGTTTGACAAATTTTATAGATACGATCATTGAATTTTGCTTCAACAGTATACCAAAATATGTGATTTATTAACATTAGAGTTCATCATGCTCTATAGTTTTTGACCTAGCATATGTGAATCATAAAACATGTTATATTAGAGTTCAAATATACATTATGATATTATCTTATACTTTATACATTATAATGACTTATAAAATATGTTTTATCATAGAATGATTCACATATACATTATGTTAATTTTTACTGAATTCTACCAAATTGTATATCATCTAGTGTACATACAGAGTCTCATTGTATATCAAAATCAAGCTTTAAGTTATAGTGATTCAAAGAACTTACACATGCTCATAACCCACTTGAAAACGTGATGATTCAAACAAATCACACATGAATCAATGTTTACTATTCAGAGTTAGGTTACATGGTAATCATCTACTATACCTTAAATATGTTTCATAAAAAGTATAGATAAGAGGAAGAAGATATTCTTTTGAGTGGGTAGTTACGATTGTATACTATTTTTTGTAACAATATATATACGAATATCTAATAATCAAAAACCGTATTCAAACAAGATAGTTATTATGATTATAAATAAAAATGTAAACAAATTTCTCATTGGTTGATAAATAGAACAAAAAATATTGCATTTACTTTCGAGAGATCCAAATATTTTTACATCCTCCACAATTAAATCTCAGATAATTTCGTTGTCCGTCATATTGTTTGTGTAAAAAATATTAGCGCAGTTGCGACAAATTAAATAGGTGTTATTATATTATATCCCCTATAATATTTCTTCTATCCCAAATCCTTAGAAATAAATACAAAACAACATCGTCTAACTATATAATATATGCCAAGATAGGTGTAACAAGATATTTTTATGCTTATAGATATAAAATGAAAACAAATGGTAAGAAAATTCAAATATTTTTAGTTTTACAACAGTAGCATTTCCATCTTTATATGGACAATCAAATCGGTTGATTATACATTAAATTCATTAGTTGTAAATTAAGTGGAATTTTTTTTTCACCCAAGCCCAATGGGATTAAATTCATATATTATAGGTATAATTCAGTTTTTAATATTATTGATATAATATTAGATTTTAAGGTCATTATAGTATTGATTTGTATAGGAAACATTTATTAGTCTACACAATTGTTATTATAATTTTATTCAGACCTTTTTAAGTATACTTTATTTGTTTCATTTTATTTTTTCTTAAAATTTATGCACACAGATTAAAAATATATTTAATTTTATATATTTATTAATAACAATATCATTATATTAATACTTAACCATATTTAAACTAATATAAATAAACTAACAAATAAAGTTCATATATTTTGTATTGAAATTCTATAATGACACTTATATTTGTAACAATATTTTTACTCTACAACGAAACTTTAATAGGAAACGGAAGGAATAATATTTTACATTTGAAAATTTAATTATATTAAGATCTAAAATACCGAAACATGACTCCCTCTTCATATTATATATGTAAACTGTTGTAATAAAATATATCAAAATACAAAATTTTGACTTTGAAAATAGAGCAACACAAATGTTATAGTTCAAATGCGCCAAACTGAAGTAACAGTTTGTTGGATGATGGAATTTGAGACAAGTAAGGCCATCCCTCACTTTAAGTATATATAGAATGCGATTATATAAATTTTCACTTAAAAATTACTTGAGGGTTTGAAAGCTCGGTTGAAAATTTAGGCACATAGAGATACAAAGTTAGTAGATGTTTTTTAATTTGGTATATGACTTTGAGATATACTGATTCTCTAAACATATTTAAAATGTAAATATATTCAGTAATACATAATAAAATTAAAAAAAAAAATGTAACCAAAAATATAACTACCCAAAACATAATCAATAATGAAAATCTCATATCCTTATTCAGACCTACTCTGTCAACTGAATTTAAAATTATACTGGGTTCTTATTTAAACCAAACCAAACTAACTAAATTCAAACCAAAACCAAATTCATAAATAATAGATGATAACTATATTTTTGAACTGAAAACCAAAAACTACACCCGAACCAAAACCAAACTAAAACTATAAAATACAATTTTGAAACAAACCGAACCGAACAAAACGCTCATACATATACATATTAATAAACTTGCGAACAAAAAATAATTTAATCGCGGGTAGTATCCTAGTTATTTCTTAAATGTCTTCATTTCTCTTACGAGGGGGGGGGAGGCAATCATTCATTCTTTTAACATGCCCCCACATATCTTCTGGAAACAGACGAAGCAACTAGACCTCAACACCACGTGCATCCACGCCATTATTTTCCAGACCCTCAGGTCAAGCTAGGAAACAAATGTTAAGATGGTTCACATGGCACACAATCACGACAATCTAGACAAAATATGCCCACATCATATGATATGATTCATCCAACAACCTGTAACTGTAAATCCTCTCTTAGTTCACCCAGTAAAGCTGAAAAGAGAAGCAATCAAAAATGGCATGAAGTTGTGAGTTTAATAGCTGCTTACCTTCTCCCTTTCGGGGTTTATCAGCCTTGTTGGTCTTCTCTTTTATCTCATATAAGGCCTTCTTGTATGCATCAGCTTCAGCTATGATCTGATTGTGAGCTCCTTCTCTCTTTTTTTTCTGCGTTTTGGCTGAAGGAACAAGAAGAAAGATTATTTGATAATATGTATGTTGAACAAGAAAAGCGTGGTGAATTGACACATGAAAGATTGCAAACTGGGTTCATCTTTATTAAATCCTAATCAGATTGCAAATGAAGTCTGATAGAGAAAACTGCTAATCCACTTCAATTTTGAATAAGATACAGATTAATTTACTTCTCATATGAAGTATATTCTAACAGGTAAGCATATCGAATTGTGTGAAATCAAATGGAATGATTAAAACGATTAATGGCATTGCTTCCAAGAGCCGGCCCTAGTTTTCTCCCAGGCACGAACATCGAGGCAGCTATAGCATATCTGTTTTCTGACGCCGGTGGAGCTGGAGCTCGCCGGCGTCGGGATAAATTTGTTTATGTTTGTCTTCTGTTCACTTTTCTGCTTTACTCTAACTTTGTCCTCCTCTTTTTTGAATTTTCTGAAACTTGGGTTTTTAAGATCCCGTCGACATGTTTCCCTGAGTCCGCAGCGGCGACGGAAGTGGCGAAACCACATGGATCAAACCCTCTCGATGTCGCTATCTGCCTGGTTGATTGTACTTTCAGCGTTAAACATGGAATCCCCACCAGACATTGCTGCTTACCTCATCTCGGGTTCAAGCCCCGAAGACCTTCTCTCCGGAGCGGCGCTGTCAGACTCCGCGGTGGTGGAGGTGGCTTTTTCACGAAGGAGCTCACTTTCGCTAATCGCCCTTTTTGCTTCGGGTGAAACTGAAGATGACGACCGCCTCACCTCAACCTGGCGCGTGCTATCTATATGCAAGAAAACTCTCAGATCTGGACTGGATCTAGTAACCAAGCTTGCGCATACCTCCGACGTGTCTGAATTCAGCCAATCTCGGGAAAGGCCCGATGAACCGTTAATCTTCTTATGGTGGTTCTCACCGGTGACATCGAGAGCACCGGCGATGTTGATGTTGAAACGTTTCCACAAATCTGGTATGGGCTTTTCAACACTAAAGTTGTTTGATAAGTTCACTAAGGCCTTCTCTCCTTTCTTGGGCCTCAAGCCCAAAAACTTTTGCTGCTGTTTACCTTGTATATGGAAGCATCCTGCAACAAATAGAAACGCTTTGGTCAAGATAGAGACCACGTGCATGATGACTGCAGAACAAGGAAATTTCTTAAGGTCCTCACCAACTCCACAACTCTGGTTTGGCCGTACCATCTTTGCTGACGTCTCGTTTATACCAGTAGCCACAAAGAGTGTGGAAGAAGCCACAAAATCAGCTTGGGATCTCACAGAGATTCCACCTAAACTCATCAATTTCAGTCCCTTAGGTTTCGCCTTTGTGGAGAAATCTAGTCAAACCTCCTCCTGCCAGGGCCAGGAGAGATCGTTTTCCCATTCCTCTTCCCTTGTGGTGAGAGCTCTCCCGCCAATTTCCCTCTCGCAAGGAGGTGATACTTCTCTTGGTTCAAACCAGAGACTTGTTAGTGCCATACTCTGTTTGTTTTCTTGTGTAGCTGCTTGTACGGAGCCTGAAGAAACAACGGAATTCGTTTTGACGAAAACCGAAGATATGAGCCAGTTATCAAAGGCAAGATATATGTTGCCGTTTCTTCTGCTCTTCGCCATGTTCGAAGATGTCTCTTCAACGCATCCCAATTTCTTCTTAGATTTGCCCGATCTGCAGTTGTCTTATCCAAATTCCTATCTTTTATTGAGCTTTTTAAGGTTTAACTTTGCTTGTATTATTGAACTCTACCTTTCTGGTATGGAGCTTTAGATTAATGGAAGATTTGTGCACAAAAAAAAAAAATGGAATGATTAAAGTCCAGAACTTTGGGTACCAAAGAAGATCTAAGCAGAGAGATGTATCAGCCACAGACAGCCCTAATTCACTCACGGCGTTGGAAACCTCCTCCCAGCATCTCGTTTGGATGTGGAAGAATGGGCCCATCGGAGGCGAAGATCGCGTCGTCACTTCCGCTGGCATCGGAGAAATTGTGAATGAATCTTCCTGTTGGGAGGGAGAATGGGTCTGAGCGGGGAGAGAGGGAGGGGTTCTTGTATGATCCCTGGTTTGATTTACCAGAAAGAAAGAGAATAAGTCTGAATTTACTTTTTGCATAAGAGAAGGAAGGGACACGTTGACCAAAACGTGTAAGTAACCAACTCTCACCGAACCGATCGTCCTATCTGAAGCCATGCCGTTTTGTTTTGTCCGTCCTTACCTTGTACTGCTTGTAGGAAGCTAAGCTAAGCTAATCATTTGATTTCGAACCAACTCCCCCTCAAAGGATTATGGCGGATCGGTTCTTCGACAATCTGATGCCCGACCTTTCGCAAACTGTAGCGGAAGAAGGAGTTTCCCTCACGAATCTTCTTGCTATGCCCTACTCCTCTCTCTCCAGCACCTCAAACGCTCTGCCTTGGGATCTTAAAGAAACCGTATATGAGAAAGAAATCCTCTTTTTTTTTTTCCTTTCTTTCTTCTTCTTATTATATAGATTCCATTGATCTGTTTCTCAGGTAGTGATGGAGACTTGGGGTTTCAGTGGTCAGCTTGTTCACGACTTCACTCTTTACTCAGGAACCCTTGGGGCTGCCTTTTTGCTCTTTAGAGCTTATCAGGTCACTGCCAACGCCAACGACCTTTCCCTCTGCTTGCAAATCCTCGAAGCTTGTGATGCTGCTTCTGCCTCCTCTCGGTACCCTCTTTCTCTTCCAGCAGTAGCTTAGTGTGCTTTGAGTTGTTGTTGTTGTTAGAAAATAACTCAAAACTAAACACTTTTGATCTCTCTGATCTCGGGTTATTGAATGCCACAACTCGACATCAATATATATAGTAAATAGATATCTCCTATTTCCTATTTTCTATAGTATTAGATAACTCCTAATTCTATAGATAATGTTAATATGCCTATTTTCCTAAACCGACTTGTTTATTGGAAACTTAGGCTCCAAGCTATTGAAGCTTATCTCCAACATTCTCCCTCTTAAGCTTCAATTCGGTCTTGGACATGTCTTGAACTCCTATCAAGCCCCTCGTCTCAGTAAACTTGATTCTAGCCTTTTGCATATATCCTTTTGCAACTAATCTTGCTTTGAAGTTGATTGTGCCATCTGCATTTCTCTTGATCTTAAAAACCCACTTAAGACCAGTTACTCTAACTCGTGCTGGTTTATCAACTAAGTTCCACGTCTTGGTCTTGTTGATCAATTCTATCTCATCAGCACATGCCATTTTCCATTCAACAATGTCTTTTGCTTCTTCAGTTTCTTCTTCGTCTTGTTCAACCTCGTTTTTGGGTTGGACATGATCAAGCGTATTGGAGTCTTCATTCTTGCCTTGAGGATTTCCAGTAATATTTGATCCAAACCCTTCGTCAATAACGTCTCCCCATGTTCTTTGAAACATACATGAATTTCCTCCATCGTCAATCTTGAGGTTGATCTTGTAGAGTCTATTAGGAGATCTCATAACCTTTACCAACAGTCTTCCACTTGGGTCATGTAACGTTAGATAGTCGAGTCTCATTCTAACATCACAGCCAGCTTCCGTAGCTTGTCCTAGACTCAGAATATTGCTCTTAAGCTCGGGGATGTAGTAGATATCTGTGACGAGTTGTTGTTCGTCCACTTTGCTTTGAAATAAAATCGATCCTTTCCCTCCTATTTCAATGCATGATCCATCTCCGAACTTAACTTTGCCTTTAATATTCTCGTTGAGCTCAGAGAAATATTGCTTGTTTCCGGTCATATGATTACTTGCTCCATTGTCAAGGTACCATATTCCATCTTCATCCTTAGGGTTCACATAATTCTTTGGAATGACATTCTCTTCATTCAAGAATATAATTTCGTGCATGTAGAGGGCTGGATCAGCTACTTCTGTTTCTGTTTTATTTGCCTCCTCCAACTTTTGTAATCTTTCTGGACATGTGGAAGCCCAATGTCCTGGTTTATCACATCGGAAACAAATTACAGCTGGTTTCTCTTCCATGTCCTTTGACTGATTTGTAGAACGCTCATGTGAGTTATATCTTCCTCTACCACGTCCTCTATATCTTCTGTCTCCTCTACCACGATCTCTATATCCCCTACCTCCTATAGAACTATGTTGTTCTGAGCTTGTAAGTAACAATTCTCCATGATTCTCCTCCTCCTTAATACGTTCTTCATAGGCCTTGAGTCTTCCTATGATATCTTCGAATCCTGTCGTCTTCAGGTCGAGGACTTGCTCGAGAGAGGCAATAATATGGATATATTTGCTTCTAGGTAGGCTGTTGAGAAACTTCTTCACGAGCTTGCTTTCTTCGATGGTTTCTCCAAGGGATGCAGCCTTCGCCGCTAACTCTGATAACTTTCCTGCAAAGTTATCTATTGTGTCTGAAGAATTCATCTTAATTCTTTCAAACTCTGACATAAGGGTTTGTAGTCGTGCCTCCTTGACACGCTCAGCCCCTTGGTATCGCTTGCTTATCGCCTCCCATATCTGTAACGGTGAGTCTTGTTCGCCAACTTGCAGTATAAGATTCTCCGGAATCTCCCATAGCTCGGTTTTCTTACTAACAAACGATCGATCAAAACCTTGTGCTCTGATACCAAATAACAGGACCCAAAACCGTGATATGTGTAAGCTCGGATCTTAGCTTGAACACAACACGACTTGTATAAAGAATAACTCTCTTTATTGATGTGTTTTAGAAAATAACTCAAAACTAAACACTTTGATCTCTCTGATCTCGGGTTATTGAATGCCACAACTCGACATCAATATATATAGTAAATAGATATCTCCTATTTCCTATTTTCTATAGTATTAGATAACTCCTAATTCTATAGATAATGTTAATATGCCTATTTTCCTAAACCGACTTGTTTATTGGAAACTTAGGCTCCAAGCTATTGAAGCTTATCTCCAACAGAGAGTATGAGGCTGGTTACTTGCTAGGGATGTCACTTTCATCTGTGGCCTCGGCGCTGCTGCTTCCAAGCGCTCTGGTGACCAAGAGTTGCTCAATTACTATTTGGCACAGTTCCGTCAGGTTTGCTTCCCCCACTTTCTTCTTTCTCCATTTTTCTTTTTACTGAATTGACTTCTTTTTTTTTATTATGAAACAGATTGGACTACCTAGCGATATTCCTAACGAGCTGCTATACGGAAGAGTTGGTTATCTATGGGCTTGTCTCTTTGTGAACAAATATGTTGGTGCAGAAACTTTGTCTTCAACTACCATTGTAAGCAAAATGCTAAGGATGATAAAGATTTTGATGAGTCGCTGTTTTGTCACTATAATATCTTTATGACAAAGACTCAGTGTGCAGCGCCAAGTTACTCAGGAGATTATCAAGGAAGGTAGATCAATGGCTACGAATGGAAGCTCTCCCCTTATGTTTGAATGGTATGGCCAAAGGTACTGGGGTGCAGCACATGGGCTTGCTGGTATTATGCATGTATTGATGGATGTTCAGCTGAAGCCAGACGAGGCAGAGGATGTCAAGGGAACCCTTCAATATTTGATCAACAATCGGTTTCCAAGTGGAAATTACCCTGCTAGTGAAGAGGATAGGGGAAGAGATCTTCGTGTGCATTGGTGTCATGGAGCTCCTGGGATTGCCCTCACGCTTGTGAAGGCAGCTCAGGTGATGATGATGATGCCTTTTTGTCAGAATGCTTATTAATTCTTTCTTAGACATCATTGAGGTAGTTGATCTTTCTTTGGGATATGAAAACGAAACACAGGTTTTTGGGGAGAGAGAGTTCCTGGAGGCTGGTGCAGCTGCAGCAGAGGTGGTTTGGAACCGTGGATTGCTCAAGCGGGTGGGGATCTGTCATGGAATCAGTGGCAATGCATATGTTTTTCTCTCCCTCTACAGAGCTACGAGAAGGAGCGAGTATCTGCACCGTGCAAAAGCCTTTGCCAGCTTCCTGCTTGACAGAGGCCACAAGCTACTCTCAAAAGGAGAAATGCACGGAGGTGATAGTCCTTATTCCTTGTTTGAAGGCGTTGGAGGGATGGCCTATCTGTTTCTTGACATGGTCGACCCATCTCAGGCCAGGTTCCCAGGTTACGAGCTTTGAACTTTTAGAACGATAATGTGTCTTTGTTCTTAGAATCCTCCTTTGTAGTAATAAAGTAATAAAAGCAAAATGTTGTTGTTTGGTGATGAATCAGTCAGAGTTGATATGTCTAGTGAAAAGGTACGGAGATCTCTCTGGAAGCTGTTTTTAACTATATGAATGTTAGGGTTTAGGGTGTGAAACATGAGTGACCACAAAGGTTCAACCTTTCTGTATTGTCTGTGAGTATTATAAGGTTCCTTGAAACAAGGGAAAAACAGAGCATTTGCAAAATCTGTCTTACTTGCGTTGAATTTAAAACAATAAGAGTGACTATACAATGTATAGCATAGATTCTCTTCGGCCTCTCCTCTGGTTTAACATGTTCAATTCTGCACTGACTCTTGACGGCTTGTTCCTTTCCAGCCTACCCTGAACCACAAACTCTATTTGCTTCAGCGACTTCCCAATAACCTTATTAACAATAGGTGGAGAGTACAAACCTTTATGGGAGATATTGCAATCACCTTTTTATGCAATTTCCATTGATATATTTTAGTGTTTCTTCAGGGTTTACTTAATCTTCCACATTTGGTTTTTAGAGACACTTGCAAATGTTGTATGCTCAGACAGACACCAATCAGTTTCTATATGTTGTGAATGTGATAATTCAGATTCAGTGGAGCATCACTTATTCTCTGTTTGTAAAACAATAATATTTTCTTACGAGAGAGCGATATTTGCTTCAAAGTGTATCAGATTCAGTTTAACTGAATAACAACAAACCCTATAATATTGGCGACCAGAGTGGGAACCAACTCATCTGTTCAAAAGTTAAAAAATAAATATATATTTGTAAAGATTTAGAAGCAAGCTTCTTTCTCTGTCAGAGTAACAATGAAGAGTTGTGAGCATGAAAATGTTTCCCTGAAAACAAGCAGAGGAAAGTCCCGAGTGGTTAGTTCACGTTTCCTCTCTCCGTCGTCCTTATCTTCTTCTCCTATCCGCAGAAGCTCTACTTCAAATTCATCTGCCAACAACGTCCATATCGGTCAGAAAAAGCATGATCGGTTTTCAGATGGCACAAGAGTTTGTTTTCGGATCCCAAATCAAAATGAAGTTGACACAAAAGAGAACTGTAGGTGGATCTATGATGAGGATAATATCATACTCCCTGGCAGATTTTCCGTTGACGACAGAGCATCATCATCATCATCATCAGGGAGAAACTCATCCTCCTCTCTACTTTATAATGATGAATCAGATTCAGAGTTGAGTGATGTGTCCTTTGCTTCAACTCGGAGCCATAAACCTGGTATCAAAGTCTCTTCTAAACATCTGCATGATGCTAGAGAAAGAGTCACCAACAATCTGAGGTTACAACAAGGTTCTCATAGGATTAATTCAGCGGGCGCTGTCACCAGGACGCTCACTGGAAGCTCATCAGGCCTCGAGCACATTCCCAAGTTCAAACCTCAAGCCTCCAAGAGGCAAAGGCGTTGGTAAGCTATTCAACCTTGGTTTCGATTTCTTCAGGATCAAGAAGCAGTCTTCTCCTATATCTTCACCATTAAAACCAAAGACAGAGGCTGCTCATCAGCTGAAACTTATGAACAACCGGTTCGTTCAGTGGAGGTTTGTCAATGCTAGAGCGTCGGCTGCAAACAATAATGTAGCCTCCCGAGCAATGGTAATATCTTTCTACTCTCTACAAATAATATTATCATCACTTGTACTCATGAAACCTTTGCAGAAACAATTACTCTGTGCATGTGATACGCTTACCAATTTTACAAAATTTGGTTCTACAAGAGAGAATTAATCTGCAAAAGAAAAGCTTGGAAATGAAGCTGGCTCATGTCCTTCTTTCTCAAGTACGTCTCAGTTCCAAACTCATTTGTCCATTCTGCTACTGCTAAACCGTCTTTGCTGGTCTCTTTGAAGCAAGTCTAAATCCGACTGATACGATATATATATATATATATATGAAATAGGTTAAGCATCTTGAGGCATGGGAGGACATGGGAAGACAACACTTCTCATCTATTTCCATGACCAGACAAGCCCTGCATTCTCTTCTTTCCAGGGTTCCCCTAAGGGAAGGTGCAAAGGTAAATTAGATCATATTCATCTGCTAATTAAGCTTCTTCTTTTTTGTGTGTACATCGCTCTTTCTGTTTTTGCAATAACACCTTAAGGTTCTCAGGTGAACATAGAATCTGCTGTCACTATATTTCAGAGGGGAGAAGCAGTCTCTGATGCTATCATTTCAACCGTGAATAGTTTTGCTCCTACGGTAGGTTTTTTCCATGCCGAGGGAAAAAAAATGTGACATCTAAGTAGATGGTTTAGTAACTTCAAGAATTTCCATTAGCAGATAGAAGATATCGTTCCACTTGCCTCTCAACTTGCTGAAGTGGTGGCACAAGAGAAGTTAATGCTTGAGCAGTGCCATGATCTTATGAGAATGATATCTGAGTTAGAGGTACAAAGATTTATTTGTGCTTGAAAATCTCTCAGAACTGATATTACACGTTTCTTTTCTTCTCTTTCTCATCATAAGTTTTGGATGCAAGCAGATGGAGGAGAGGAGCTTAAAGTGTTGCCTTCTGATTCAACAGAAAAAAAACTTTGTATACAAAACTTCTTTAAGACTAGGGCTTTGGTTTCCACTGAGCCAAAACTTTTTAATCTAGGTTTCTTAGGCAATTTTGTATAGTAAAAAAAGGATTTGAGAGCATAATAAAAGAATGGTGAATGACCTATTGAGTGAATAACCACGTAATAAGGTAGAGTTTTTGATGTTACAAGTTAGCATGAAATGGATCACTTTCATCTTCGCCCCGCGTGAATATTTGTCAAATGCATTATATTAATTATACTATACTATATTTTTTAGACATGTAGTATTGGACAATATATTCTATATGTAGGATCTACCAAGGTTGACTTCTGGAAACAGCCCACGAACCCAGGAAACTGGAAGGAGGAGCATGTACTCCTCTCCTCTATATATATATATATATATATATATATATGTGTTATTGTTTTTAAGCTGTGAGTTGATGATTCCTATCTTCTCTGCAGTTTGTGCTTATTTCGCTCTCTGGATGGGGCTTGCTTTTCTACGGTGGTTACAAGCTCTTCACCGGCGGCAAAGCAGAGGTAATTGCTTTCTCTTCTTCCTTTTCACAAAGCGCCTCTTACATATCTTTTGATCATCTTTGCAGAAGCCTCTCCAGGCTGCACAATGAATTTATCACTGTGGGCAGCTCTCCTTCCCTTTCAGCACCCTTTGACTGGTCTTGTATCAAAGCCAGCTATTACTTCTTGACAATCTTTGTTTGCTTTCTTTTCAAATAGTATATGCATCAAACATTTTTGAGATCCTAATCATGTCTCCAATGGATAATTCTTGGCTGTTTTGCGTTTCATGATTTCCCTATGCTTTGAAACATATCAAGATTTTAGCATTGTTATATACTTTGGGTCATTCTAATTGTATACCAATTTTTTGTTTCTTCCGCCCTTCCCCTCCAAGTATGAGATTACAACTCAGTTCCTTGGTCACCATTTGTTACACTAGTTTCCTTCCACCATGTATGACTGATCCAAATCTTGCTAGTTTCTTTCGTGGCAAATAGAGAGATGAGAGGACGAAATACTCTTCAACGTTCTCAGCTGGCGTCTTGTTAGTTTCGTGTTGTCCTTGTCTATATTTGGTGGAGTTGATATTAGATTTAAGAGGCATGTTCTCCTAATGTTATTATAGTTGATTTTAAAGCACAATTCTTTGTTTTTGGATTCTACACGGTCGCTCCAGTCACCATAAAACAAAGCTATATAATTATAAGGCGAATCCAGCATACAAGAATAACAAAGGTTTTGCAGAAGAATTTAAGTAGTAAGTTAGAGAAATGAAGTCAAATGGGTTTGGTGTTGGTGGTGAAGTCGAGGCAAGTCTGGCAGCTACAATCAGAGAAACGGCAGAGGTTGCAGCCGAAGCAGACGCAGGAAGTGCAGCCTTTGCAAGACGGAGAACGAGTGCAACCTCTGTAAACTTTCCTGCTCACTCTCTCTTCCTCCTCGTCACATGTTATCCTGCACATCCACCATTCCAAACGGATTGAATTAGTCATTCTCTATTATACATCATATGAAGTACTATAAACAATAAGGTCCCACTTGTGGTATTGGTAACCGCAGCACTTCCAGTTGGGCTCAGCCAAGGCATCATGGTGCTTCCGGAATTCCCCTCTGCTCCTCAACCTGAACCTCCTCTCCTTACCACATCTGCTGCATCCAACAAACTCATCTCGATGAATCACTTTGGATCCGTTGGAGTTGGTCTTCAATGTTTTGTTGTAATATCTGAGCAGCACTGTCTTTGAAAGCGGAACTTTGTCTCCCTTAATGAATACCCACACGTTGTTCCTCCAGTTTCTAGAGGTTTCTCTCTCAGAATGCTTCTCAAAGGCAGCAGGCGATAACTTGTCTACGATGATCATAAAATCAAATGTGTCAAGATGATCACTTTTGGGAAAGAAAAGTTGAACTGAAGCCGGGAGATACAATATAAAAGAAAAGATTAGGGCAGATTGTTCCTGGTGCCTATATGAAACAAATGGTATCATCAAGAAGCAAAGCCAAAGGCAGATAAAAGAGGCCTAACAAAAGATATGAAGACTCATCCAACTAAACGGAAAATAAAGTTTCAGCGCATCAACTCACGGAAATATTTTTATAAACGGGCGATCCCACGCGTGTTCACATGTAACATGCATTACTCTAAAAGCATCAAAAGAAGAAGAGACCTTCATGGCAAGCGGGAGTGCATTGGCAAGTGATTTGGAGGTCTCCATCTGAGAAAACCCTAAGCCTAGCAATGGCGTCTCCGTAACGGTGGCTCGTGCAGCCACACATCACCTCCACGTAATCATCTCCCAAAATGACCCCACTAATCTCTTGCAGCTCCTCTTCGCTGAACAAGGTCTTCTTCGACCCGCATTCTCTCTCCATCCCCGATCTACGATCTCCTACTAAAAGTATCGTATTGTGAGAGTTATAGAAGAATGATGGTAGTACATCTTTATATAGGATGCAAGAGACATAACTCTCGAGGGACAAAAAGGTAATTCGACATATGAGTAGAATAGAGAAAAAGGCCTAGAGGAGGTTAGCATAGATCTGAAATTTCATATCCAAATATCTCTAAAAGGTTACATGCCATACAGCTTTTGCATTTTGGAGTAAAGCAAAAAGAGAGAGAGAGAGAGACTTTGAAGGTCCTTTGTATTAGGTTTTAGAGGGCTTTGAAAGAAAGAAACTCTCTAAGAGCACACGCATTGGTGATACCCGAAGGGGGAGTCCTTAGCTTTTCTTTAATTTTTTTTTTTTTTTTTTTGTAAATAGTTAAGGACTTTTACTGAGAAGGTGTCTCCAATGGTGATACCGATATGCAGTCCTTAGGAATAAATTTCTTTTTTTTTTAAACAAAGTGAAAAATATTTTTTATTAATTAGAAGATAAAACATTACAATACATAGACTTAAAAATAAGATAGATTGATAAAACTTAAAGATACACTAATTATTAATCTTCCTCACCGAATTTGTTCTAAATATTTTCGATTAAATCATTTTTCAATCGTTCATGTATTCGCCTATCACGAAGATCTTCCCGATTGGGAAACAAATTATGCATATTTGTAGGCCTCTCGGTCTAAGTTTCGACCGTTGAACTTCTGGGGACGTCTCCTTCTTCAAATTCCGATATATTGTAACGAATGTAGCCATCTCGTTCATTTTCGACTATCATATTGTGTAGTATGATACATGCTCGCATAATCTTCCCTATCTTTGCCTTGTTCATTGAAAGAGCCGGATTTTTCACAATCGCAAACCGGGCTTGTAGAACTCCAAAAGCCCGCTCCACATCTTTACGGGTTGCTTCTTGATGTTTAGCAAATAACTCTTCTTTAGGAGTTTGGGGGAGTGTAAAAGATTGGATAAATGTTGACCATTTCGGATATATCCCGTCTGTGAGGTAGTACGCCAACTTATACTGATGCCCGTTGACCATGTACTTTACCCTGGGGGCCCGACCTTCCAAAATGTCATCAAAAATAGGAGACCGATCGAGGACATTGATATCGTTTAAGGTTCCTGGAGGACCAAAAAAGGCGTGCCATATCCAAAGATCTTGTGAAGCCACAGCCTCTAATACAATTGTCGGTTTTCCTGATCCACGTGTGTATTGTCCTTTCCAAGCGGTGGGACAATTTTTCCATTCCCAATGCATACAGTCAATGCTCCCGACCATCCCAAGAAACCCGCGTGCCTCTCCAATATCGAGAAGCCGTTGAAGATCCGCTTGTATGGGTCTTCGAAGATATTCATCTCCAAACAACCGGATGATTCCGTCAGTGAACTTATGTAAACCGAAAGTGCTGTGCTCTCACCGATGCGGAGATACTCGTCGACCGCATCAGCCGCAGAACCGTAAGCAAGCTGACGAATTGCTGCGGTACATTTTTGAAGTGGTGTATGACCAAACCTCCCAGTTGCATCTTGTCTATGTTGAAAGAACGGAATGTTCTGTGAGAGTTCATAGACTACACGCATGAATAAATCCTTATTCATGCGAAAACGCCGTCTGAACTGTGCGGAGTATGTCGCGTTCTCGCTGAAGTAGTCATTCCATAAAAGGTCTTGGCCTCCTTCACGGTACCGTTCTACATAAGCACGTCTCTGTCGATTATTTGGTTGGGCCTCCACAATATCGTTGTATGTATCTTCTACGATTTCATCGATAACTTCTTCCAATATTTCATCGACATCATCGGATGATGATGATGACGACGACATTATTCGGTATCCCTATAAAAAATTTGAAAAAAGAATACATTAGAACATTTTAAGAGAAGCAGAGGAGATGATTAAAAGAATACATACGACTTTTGTAAAAGAATACATACGACTTTTGTAAATAGTAAAGGAGTGGTAAACTTCACATAATTAAAGTAATTGATATGAGCTCAATAAGTATGATGAACTTACTGATAAATAACCGTAATGATAAACCGTATAGGTTTCAAGTTAGCTTTCACATATGATGAACTTACTGATAAATAACTTAGCTTTCACATATGATGATGAAAATATTACAAGGAGTAGCAGAGTTACAAAAGTAGAGCCTGGTTCGAAATAATACAGAGAAGATGGAGTAGCAGAGTTACAAAGAGAAGCAGAGGAGATGATTCGAAAATATTACAAGGAGATGGACCTAAATACTAGAGAAAACTACAATCCCGTGCTCTCTGTACTCCAAGTACACCCGTGAGTAAAAGACCAAGACAGAGTGAGACCCGTGACCAACTTCACCTAACCTGCAACAACACGTTTAAAATAAGTTAGCTTTCAAGTAAACAATGCAAGTAAACAATGCAAGTAATACTAACCTCAATCAGCACACAAAACACATCATAACATTTCACCCATTAGCTTAAGTTTTAGTGATGTTTCGACATCACTCAAAGGCTCTTTCTGCGCCAGCAAGCGATCTAGGAGCTTGTTTCTAGAGAGTTTCTCTTTAAGTTCTAACACACCATGAAGCTTACACAACTCTTCTTCCCGACTACTCTTCTTCTTCTTACTGCCACCTTTCGCAGCCTTTACCCCGATGGGTGTCTCCTCTGGTTCTCTCCCGTCTGCGTCTTCTCTTTCAACCTCAGACACTGGCCTCCGCTTCTCCTTTCCACCATCTTTAGACACATAAGTGGACGCCCACTTTTGATCATGCCTCAACTCCCTCCAGCAGTGATCAAGTGTGAACCTACAGCCATACTTGGTGAAGTATATGTTCAATGCACGTTTCATCAGATCATCATCATTTTCGCCACTTTTTTGCTCCCTCAGAGCCGCATCATAGCATCCAGTAAACCTGCATACTTCCCCGTTGATCCTCTGCCACCTCTGCTTGCAAGAAGTTAGCTCTCGCGGTACTTGCCCAACGAGCTGAGGGCTTGCGTTGTAGTATTCTACAATACGCTTCCAGAATTTACCTGCTTTCTGCTCGTTGCCGACTTTAGGATCCTTACTGGTGTTAAGCCAAGCACCAATAAGGATCTTATCCTCTGCCGGAGAATATTTCCTCCTCTCGACAGAGGCTTGGCTAGACTCAACAGGGCCTTGGCTAGACTCTAGAGGGACTTGGCTAGGAGACTGAATAGGGACTTGGCTAGACTCACTAGGGAACTGATAACTGAGCCAATAAGGGTCAGGTGAGTCTAGGTCAATGGGAATCTGACTTTGGAGAAGGTTTGTAAAGGCGGACATATTTTAAACAATGCTCTGTGTAACTCTACTAGTTTCATAGAGCCTTAAGTAAGCTACTTTCAAGCAATAAAAGCCTATCAAATCCAAGCAGTTACGAAGATAGGAAGCAAATTAACTTAAATTCACCATAAGCAATTTAACTTTACTTCACAACAACCATTTTAACTTTACGGTACAAACGCAGGAAAATTATTAAAACCAATCCAATCAGAAGGGTTGGGAAGATATAAAGCAAATCACAGAGCATTTAATTAAAACTAGTTACGGGTTTTTTCTATATACACCGTAAAGCACCTATTTCCATAGTTGTTTCACTCAACTAGTCATTTAATAACACGGATATACGGTTTTAGAACCAACGTACCTAACTTATATGACCACTGATGATGATGCAATAGTCCCCTTTGAAGCCTTTGAAGCCACTCCTGCAAACACATTACCCAAACGTTGTCAAACCATCACATAATCAACGTATTAATTCAATAAAAGTAAGTAACTTACCACGTAGAATGAAGAATACCAAACCTATGACCACCACAAGACAGAGCATTATCTTAACTCGTCCTAGATCCTTCCCCAACGCGTCCACGCTCTTCTCTACCTCCACCAGCCTCTGCCCTCTCTCATTAGCTTCTTCCTCGAGCTGCCTTAGCTGCGTCTGAAGGAACCTGGTCTCCTCCTGTGCCTGAAGGAACCTCATGTCCTCCTGCGTCTGGTGAAGGACCCTCCTCTCCTCCGGAACCACTATCTCTGTCTCGAAGATACTCTGAGCATCATCCGCGTACATTTGAGCTTCTTCCCTATACATCTGAGCTTCCGCCAACATCTTAGCATCATCCGCGTACATCTGAGCTTCTTCTTCGAGAAGTGCGGTTATGTCCACCTCCGCTGATGAATCAGAGGGCTGGCTGTAGCTGTATTGTCCCATCTTTTGTTAACCTGCAACATAAGAGACAAAGTCAGATAAGAATTCATCTTCATATAGATCAAACAAAATCTCTAACTTGACTCGATTACAATCTCTAAAGGTCTAAAAGAAATCGACAATGACACACAGTTCATCGGAACAACACTTATACGGATGGAACTTGAATCTAAAGGAAGAAACTTGGGATTTTCAAAACTTAAATCGATCGGAATCTAAAGGGGTTTTAAACCATGTGATTAGAAAGAAACAAATAGATTGAACCGATTAAAAACAAACCACAAACTCGTTCTATACCCAGATCGTATTCAAACCCTAAATCCAAAACGAAAAAATCCTCAAATCGATAAAAAAAACCCTAGATTTAGAGGAGAACAACATGCAGAGGATATAGATCGATCAATATAGAAGGGAAATCCCTCTTTTTACCTTGAAGATCGGAGGGAGATCAATCGCCGAAGAGGGAATCGACAATCACCTTCCAGAACGAGAGAGTTTTTTTTTTGGTTGCTTCGGTCGAAATGAAATTTTTTTTCGACCCTACTCTCACCACATCTCCGCACAGTCCACTCAGAAGCGGCCACGTTGCCCAAGGATCGGTATCAACAATATGCTAACGATGAGCCGGGTTTATATTATTTTTTTAATACCAAAAAGTTCGCAGACTTGGGTTACGGACCAGGCATGATATTGCGTGTGCTCTAATACAGACAGACGCAGATGATGGGATTGTGTTGGCGGATGTGAATTAGGTGGCCAAAGTAAAAACAAGAGAGCCGTGGGGCATGAAAATTGTGAGTCTTCTTTTGTTTTTCATTAATTAATTATTATGTAAATTTTATCTCCTTTTAATTTTTGGATTTAAATAACATATATATATACACATATGTAACGTACATGCTTAGATGTGTTGCACTCTGTAATCTTATTGATTGTCAGGTAATTTGTTTGACTGCAGAACGGGGAGGCTGTTTTCTCAAGCCTAATTAAATGCTTTTCTAATTGCAACTAGATTTTGATCCGCGTTAAAACGCGGATTATGTTTATCTTTTATATTGATTTAAAAATGATAAATAAAATTATTGTGAACTTCAAAATATTAGATTAGATGTTTGGTTGTTTGAGTTTGTGTCATTAATAATACTGGGAGAAAAACCTAAATTCGAAAACTCGATAGTAATAGGTTATTCTGACCATCTCCTTGGCTAAAATAATTTATAGTGACTTTCAACCAAACTTAGTTTTTTGCTTCCATGAATGAACTCTTTTTATTTAGATTTTTTACCCTAATTTGAATGGCTTTAGATCTTTGAGTACGGTAAAATCTCTGGGAGGAACCATGAAAAAAAGAAGAAGAAAAAAATAATATTCAATGTGTGGTTTTTATTTTTTCATCATTCAATGTGTCCCTAGAGTTCACATTGTTAGAGTATATATAGTGTTTAGGTTCCAATGATTGTAGGGTATCCGTTTTTGAAATTATGATTATTGTAAATAGTTTCTTTTTGTTAAGTAAATCGATATCATTATGAACTAAAGCACGTATCTTTACTCTATATATTTGAAGATTTTGTTTGTTGAGAATATTTGCTAAGGTGGTTAATTGGTTATGGTGAAGCTAAATAATATTTTTTTATCTCCAAACTTTAACGAAAGGATATTTTTTATAACAAATTGTTAGTTCTTTAAATATTTGGATGTTACCGAAAAAATATTGGATGTTAAAATACTTAAAAAAACAAATGTCATGTTTGTTATAATATATAGCAAAAACAAAATTTAAAAATTTAAAAGATAAGATTCATTTATTTATATGAATATATTGAATTGAAGTCGACTAACCAAATTAATTTTTTTTTGTTTTGGTTTGAAACAGTTGGACTGGAAAAAGAAACAAAATATTGATTATAAAGACTAAAACAGAGATCGTCTTCTACATCTGCTAACACAGAGAATGAGCTTGAATATGCTCTTAATAGAGAGGAAAATAATTCAACCCCAAAACTCCAAAAGCACGAAATCATTCATGAATCTCAATATTTTTATGATTCATGTGAGATGCAAATTATGTTAAGACAATGAAAACCTAAAGGATAGAATATTAAATGGTTCGAGAAACCTTTTAAATTTATAGGAAGAGAAGTATGTTGCTCTGGTTTGTGATTAATAACATTGATATGTCGTAGGTATGCAAGAGAGGTGGATGGTTAATTTAGAATATTAAGTTAGATGTAATGTATTTGTTGAAATAGATGCACGTTTAATTAAGGAAGTTAGATATAAATGTTTTTCTATATGTTATGTTAGTAAGATAGATGGTCCTCTTAAAGAGTCTAATTCATGGTCCAGCAATAACTTATCAATGGTAGATAAAAAATAAGGCCCTAAATTAATATATTAGATTTAGGCGGTTATTTTTCAGTTTCCAAATATTATTTTAGTTAGATGAGATATTTTAGGTAGGTTCACAATTTAAATGACAACTTTAATTATATAAAGTTACAACCTATTCAATAAGACCAATTTAAAATATGTCATGGTAATTTCAATTGAGACTCTGTTTTAATATAGTAGATTTCACCCACATAAATATAAGAGAAATATCCTAAAATAGACCTAAAAAATGTTTTATCACAAAAATAACCTTTAAAAAAAATGACAAAAACAATTTTTATGGGGTGGAGTTTTGAGGGTAAATATACGTTTATACCCCTTGGGTTAACTAATCTAGACTTAGGGTTTAGAGTTATGGGGTGGAGTTTTGGGGGGTGAGGTTTAAAATTGAAAAAAAAATAAAAAATATTAATTTAAAAAAAATAAAATGATCTAGTTTGGTCATTTTTGGTTTTGAAAGTTATTTTTGTGACAAAAACTTCAAAAGGTGTTATTTAAGAGATTTGCCCTGAATATAAATAGTAAGTAATTACCTCTTACCTCTTTTCTTTCTGACTTCTGAGGCCTCTTATGTAAAGTGCTTTTTTTTTTTATTCTTTCAATTGGCTATATATCTGTGTCCCTATTCTCCAATGTGACTTCTGAGGCCTCTTATGTAAAGTGCTTTTTTTTTATTCTTTCAATTGGCTATATATCTGTGTCCCTATTCTCCAATGTGTCCATCTTTATATGTTATATACATATGTGTAGTTAATGCTCAGTACCAAGTTGGCATATATACATAGAGACTTAATAGGAAATCTCATTTATTTGAATTAGGAACTTTGTAATGTTTCCAAAGTAAGAAACAGAGTTTCTGGACTAAATCTCATGCAATGCTTTTAGACCTCTTCCGTCGTTGGAACCTACTAAGTTTAGCCTGGCTTAATATTGACATCCACGTTTGATGATTTCCAATGTCAATGAAAGTTGTTGTAACTGTTGAGTTTTACAGCTGGCCCAACTTTAATTTGTCATTGTCAAATGTTATTATGTATGTATAGGCATGTTATGCTAGCTACATCATGAGTTGGCCTTACCGCCTCCATCGTATGTAACGTGAGTTATTATTGTAAAGCCAACAAAAGAATTCATGTTAGTTACGAGCCGCACCAAACTCCACCTCATCCACGTTTTTGCTTCCAAAGACCTTTGACCCTCCATTTTTATCTACGACTCAATCTACATATGTAAAGAGGTTATATGGAAAAATGCCTTTTCCTTTTCAAAAATCATGAAATGATGATATAGACCACACTTCTAGATACGGATTTATTAGGAGGTATACGTATTACCTTCACATTCGGGATTATCTACATAGAGTTATATATATATTTGTTATAAGTTCTAATTGTCCTTATCATCTAATGTTCACGTTATCTGAAGTTTGTGTTTAAGTGTATATAAACAGGAGCAATTGCTCTGTTACAAAAAAAGAAAAAAATCAAGAGCAATTGCTCAATGTAATGATAAGTTAATAGTTTAAATCTCTAACTACTACTACATTGTCACATGTAACTTTAGATATATATTAACCCTTTTGTTCGATGACTTGCATGCATTGCCAATTTGCTATACACTTGAGCAAGTGTGGAAACACAGAAAAGGTATTAATCGCAAGATATCAGCTTTAAGAACGATAAGTCAAAGGGCAGGGCATCCCTCGCACAATCATCGTTTTGAGACAAAACACCAATGATGGGATTTGATCTTTATGCCTTTTACTATATAAACTATTATCATATTCTATCCTTTCATTTATTTTAATCTCCGCTAATTTCAATCTAGAGTCATGATAATAACAAAACAGAGAACACAACCGCAAAACAAGAAGAAGAAATGTATATGATGGACGTAGGAATGACATCATATTGTTTTTTGAGTTTATGGTCAAGTGTGTCAAGCTACTTAAAAAGGCCATTCGAAACCCAGTGACACTAAACAACTTTAAAGTTTCTAATTTTGGCAAACAACTTATGTATGATATGAAATTTTTATGAGCAAGTCCTTGTTTCGTTGAGTGATCTGGTCGGCTGTATAGTCGATATAATACCCTTTTCCCACGGACAGACCTTCCTCTCTGCCAAGCCTCTCGATCAGTCCTTGAACTTCCACTCCTCCGACTTGGCTTGGATTCAGCAAGTTACAGGCGACCTCTATGACCCCCGCCCCGTGCACTAGAGCCATTGTCTGCACCGAAGCCAAGCCCCCTCCTCCCTCGCCATTCTCCTCACTGCCTTAAGATCAGTTGACATGACTGGCACATTGTAGTTACTGACCCACCCGCACGCACCCCTTTGGCTTTGCTCACCTCTTGTGGCCCTGCGTCTGGCTTCACAGGCACCACCTCCAGCTCCAACCCACCCACCTGCCCATTCATGTCCCAATCTGTTGGCCTGAAGTACCCCAGCTTCCTTCTTATCGAATCCAGGGTGCAGTGCTCCTATTGTGCTGCTCCATATAGATATGTAGGAACTGCACCGAGGTTATTCCCACATATCAGCAATGATCAAAAATTACAAAACAAGCTACATGTCCATGGTGGCTAAAAGAGAGAAAGAAAGAAGCTGTAATATTTGGTCTGTTCCTTTGTCTGACGCTAAGGTCAGCGTTAGCGACCAAAAACAAACCCTATTCCCACGGCAAATTTACGGCTGACGGAACAAAACAGCTTCTTTTTGCAGCCGCTGCGGCCAATAATAATGAATACGTCTAACGCTGTAAATAGCAGCGGCAGTGGTCTCGGTACTGTTGTGCCGTCGAAATTTGTTCGCGTCTGATTGCTTTTAGAAAACACGTTCAACTTTCTTCTGCCTTAGTGTCTTTCTTTTGACGCTAACGCTGCGATCAGCGTCAGACAAAAGAACAGACCTATTATGCACCACTCTTAATTATATGACCAGCAATCGCACATAGCCCTGTTCGGTACTCGGACGCTGCGACCACTCCCAGCGATCAAAAATTTACACATCAAACAAAGGAAAATAAATGGTGGAGGACAAACGAGCTGCCGCTGCGATTACTTTTTACAAAGACTGCTGGTGTTTTCTGTGACGCTGTGTAAATTAGCGGCAGTTAAACAAGAGCTGCGTCCAATTTTAATGGTGGAAAGTATGGCTGCCAGCGGTGCTCTCCACAAACTTGGGCAACAAGTCAGTTATAATTTTGGTGGCTCACCGTTGACGCAGCGTCCGAGTACCGAACAGGGCTCATGTCCAGAAAAAAGGATAAACCAATAAAAAGCAAGCTAACCTAATATTGTTTGTGTCTGAATATAAAAAAAAACTTAATACAAATACAATACATACAAGAGAGTCAGTCTGTCTTGTTAGAAGTCTAGATTGGAGGAGGGGTTGGGGTATCCCTTGTACACCAATAGTTTCTTGGATATCCCGAGAGATGCGCATGTGATGTTGAATTTGACCCTGAGATCATCCCTGATCTCGTCTTTGCTTTCGTCCTCGGGATCCAGCAGGGGAAGCTTATCGAGCAAGGCTTGGAAGTCATGGAGATGCTTGTGGAGCTGAGGAGACAAGTGAACAAGGAGAGCAGGAGAGTTCCAGAGGAAAGAGCAACCTTTGTAGAAACCGAGCAGCTCGCCTGTCTTGAACCAAAGTTTCAAACCCAGATGACGAGCGTCTTCCCTACCCGACACAAGATCCGCTTCGTAACCCTCTTCGAATCCTTTTTGTATCTGTGTTTCCTCTAGTCGCACTATACAATCGAAGAGGTCTTCCTTCACATCCGAATTCATCATCCTACTTGATCTCGGTGTTACTTTGGCAACTAACAGAACGTAAATCAAACTGAACGAAACAGAGACAAACACAAAAACTCACCAATTGATGAAAGAGCAGCAGAATCGGAGATGACGAGGTTCCTTTTGGGTCAGTAAATTAGTGGCCCAAATAACTGGGCCGTCCTCAGTGTATTCTCTTCCAAACATGAGATTCCAAGCGAGAGAGATCAGAGAGCATTCAATAGGTGAAAGCTGTAAAAGCAAGTGGAAGGTGTGGTGAGTTTTGATATATTCATTGCTTTCATTCCTTTTACTTCATGTGGCTTTCTTATTCTTCTATTAAATTCTTTTACAAACGTCGTGTGCTGCAGAGTTCAGTTGCAAAAGGAGAATGCATATGTCATCCATGTCAATTGTTTTATAGATTATTAGTAGCTGAATAACAGACAATAAGGGTCTCTAGAGTAGTAGGCAATCAAGCTACATACAATGGCAACTAGCTTGATTCGTTACAACAAACAAATCTGAGTTAAAAAAAAGAAAAACAGAAAACAAGATGAAGGAGACGTTGGACTTGGGTGTTTCATCAATCATCGCTCATCAGTGGTAAGATTTGAGCACGGCGCCACAGAAGTGACAGACGATGGCCTTCCAAGCTTTGCGTTAAAAGGGGACCCCACAGAATCTAGTAGAGGTTTTCATGTCCGCCATGTTGGGAAAATTACCCAATATTTTTCGTGAGATGAAGATGGGATTTAGACAACTAATAGTTTAAGAAAAAGACTCTTAATATTTAAGAAAATGATTTACTATAAAAGATGAAATTTTTAGGAAACTCTCTCTTACAAGTGTTTTCCTCTTTTGTTTTTCTTTTTGCTTGATTATTACAAATGAACTAAACACCTCTATTTATACTAATGGAAAGGTAACTATTAAAAATTCTACACACTTCTTTCTCTACACACTTCCTTTTCTACACACTTCTTCATCTTTCTTCACTTCCCACATACTTCTTCTTCATGGGCTTTTAGTGGATCATACTTATACTAACCAATTTTATTATTTTGGTTTTGGGCTAATGGAGGGAAAACCCAACAAATCTCCCCCTTCCCGACTTAGCCCAAAGTTGTCACGACACCGATACCTTGGCAGCAGTCTTCAAACTTTTTGATTGACAATACCTTCGTCATAAAGTCTGCCCAATTTTCATCGGTGTGTACCTTGTCGAGATGTATGAACTTATCTTCAAGAACTTCTCGTATCCAATGATGCCGAATGTCGATGTGCTTTGAGCGAGAATGAAACGCTGGATTCTTTGCTAAGTGAATAGCACTTTGGTTGTCACATAGTAAGTTGTACTTGTCTTGCTTTACTCCCAACTCAAGTAAGAAGTTCTTCACCCATAACATCTCCTTGCATGCTTCCGTTGCTGCGATATACTGTGCTTCCGTGGTGGATAAGGCAACACACTTTTGTAACTTCGATTGCCAGGAAACAGCTCCCCCCTGCAAAGGTAATCACAAATCCTGAAGTTGATTTTCTCGAGTCTTTATCACCAGTCCAATCTGCATCGGTGTAACCGTTCAACTCAAGTTTTCCATTGCCAAAGCATAGACACCTCTTCGTTGTGCCTCGTAGATAGCGTAGGATCCACTTAACTGCTTTCCAATGCTCCTTTCCTGGATTTGCTAGAAAGTGACTCACAACTCCTACAGCATAGGCAATGTCGGGTCTGGTGCACACCATGGCATACATGAGACTGCCCACTGCTGATGCATATGGGGTAGTCTTCATTTCTTCTTTCTCCTTCTCACTTGTTGGACTTTGTTCTGAATTTAGCTTGAAATGTCCAGCAAGTGGAGTATTTACCGGCTTTGCTTTATGCATGTTAAATCTCTCCAACACCCTTTCAACATATCGTTCTTGGGACAACCATAAAAGCTTCTTTGGCCTGTCCCGAGTGATCTTCATTCCAAGAATCTGTTTAGCTTGCCCCAAATCTTTCATAGCAAAAGACTTTCCTAAGTCATTCTTCAATGCGGCTATCTTGTTGCGGTCTTGGCCCACAATCAGCATATCATCAACATAGAGTAATAATATGAGAAAGTCGCCGCTTGCGTACCTCTTTATGAAAGTGCAATGATCATTCTTGGTTTTCTTGAAGTTATGATCCACCATGAAAGAGTCAAACTTCTTGTACCATTGTCTTGGGGCTTGCTTGAGACCATAAAGACTCTTCTTTAATCGGCATACCAAGTCTTCTTTTCCTGGGACCTTGAATCCTTCGGGTTGCTCCATATGGATTTCCTCCTCGAGGTCACCATGTAGAAAGGCCGTCTTAACATCGAGTTGTTCAATCTCTAAGTCTAGGACCGCAGCTAGACCAAGAACCACTCGGATAGAGGACATCTTCACCACTGGAGAGAATATTTCTTCAAAATCTATGCCTTTCTTCTGGTTGAATCCTTTCACAACCAATCGGGCTTTGTATCTTGGATTTGAGCTTCTCTCCTCATACTTCAACTTGTACACCCACTTGTTTTTCAAGGCTCTCTTTCCTTTTGGTAGCTTCATTAACTCATAAGTGTGGTTGTCTTGCAAGGATTGCATCTCATCTTGCATAGCTTCTACCCATTTGTCTTTGTGAATGTCTCCTATGGCCTCCTCATAGCTTTGTGGCTCCCCCTCATCTGTAAGATTCACATACTCAGCTCGATAATATCTTACAGATGGTCTTGTCTCTCTTCCGGATCTTCTTAGCTCATGTTCTTCCTCTGGCTCCATTTGCTCTTCTTCTTCACTTTCATCACCATTTGGATCCATGATGGGACCCCCTTCGCCATCTCCTCCAATAACTTGTTCATGATCTTGGGGCTTGTGAGACTCTTCACTCTTTACAACCCTTAGCTTTGGTTTCTTTGACTTATTGATGTCTTCGATTGTTTGATCTTCGAAGAAAACAACATCTCTACTCCGAATAACTTTCCTGTTAATTGGATCCCAAAGCCGATAGCCAAAATCATCCTATGGTGAACCAAGGTAGATGCACTCTTTAGTTTTAGAGTCTAACTTGACTCGTTCATCCTTAGGAATGTGGACGAAAGCTCTACACCCGAACACCTTCAAATGGTTGTAGGAGACCTTCTTACCCGACCAAACTTCCTCCGGGATATCGCCTTTCGAAGGAACTGATGGTGTAAGATTTATAATATCCACGGCAGTCTTTAAAGCTTCTCCCCAAAATGGCTTGGGTAGTTTAGCGTGAGAGAGCATGCACCGAACTCTTTCTGTAATCGTCCGATTCATTCTTTCAGCAAGCCCGTTCAATTGTGGCGTCTTCTCCATTCTGATTCCATGAACTTTGTAAAATGCTTCAAAAGGACCCCGGTACTCTCCACCATTGTCTGATCGAACACACTTGAGTTTTTGACCAGTACTTCTTTCTACTTGAGCTACAAACTCCTTGAAAGCATCTAGAACTTGATCTTTTGTCTTCAAAAGGTATACTCATACCTTCCTTGAATGGTCATCAATAAAGGTGACGAAATATGATGCACCTCCATTTGATTTCTCAGACATGGAGCATACATCAGTATGCACTAGATCAAGAATATGCTTCCTTCTCATGGGTGTAGAAGATCTTCGGAAAGCGACTCTATGTTGTTTTCCGGCTAAGCAATCATGACATGGTGTGAGATACGTACCTCTCATATCAGGAATAAGTTTCTTGCGAGAAAGTATATTAAGACCTTTCTCACTCATATGCCCAAGTCTCCGGTGCCATATATCCATGTCGTCGCTTGCAACATTAACTTTCTCCTTGCAAAGCTTGGCTTGTGTTACGTATAATGAGCCTTCTTTTCTTCCTCGAGCCATGATCAAACTCTCTTTGGTTAGCTTCCACTTGCCACTGCCAAAGTGGCTATCAAAACCGGCATCATCAAGCTTCCCTGTTGATGTCTCATATCGGGAATATGCCTCACATCCTTAAGAACTATCTTACATCCAGTGTTTGATGTAATAATAACATCCCCCTTTCCAACGATCTTGCTTCTTCCTTGGTTTCCCATTTGAACATCACCAAAGTAACCACTTTGGTAGGTTGTGAAGAAGCTTCCATGAGGGGTGACGTGAAAAGAAACACCAGAATCAACGATCCATGAGCTATCATCAGAGCTAAGATTACATTCTCCAACGAGATATAAGTCTTTGCTCAGGTCTTCAACAATGGTGGTAGTCTTGTCTTCATGCTTCTTCGGAGGATTGAACCGGTCTGGTTTAATATTACCTGCTTGTTGATCTTTCTTGAAAAACCGACACTCTGACTTCATGTGGTTTGGCTTGCCACAATAGTAGCAGGTTACTCTTAGTCGTGACTTGGATCTTCTTCGAGATTGGTCTCGTCCTCTGCTTTTGTTGTGAACACGAGTCTCCTCTCTACCTCTTCTATCAACGATGTTGGCTTCTGAATAAGAACTCGAGTCTCGTTCCTTCCTCCGGACTTCTTCATTTAGAAGGCTATCATTGACGGTGTCCATGGTAAGCTTTCCCTCTGGTGCTGAATTGCTTAGAGTGACAACTAGTGTGTCCCAACTCTCCGGTAGTGAACTAAGGAGTAAAAGGGCTTGCATTTCATCTTCAACCTTCATATCAACTTTGTTAAGCTGATTTACGAGTCCCTTGAAATTATTCAAGTGCTCCATCATGTTTTGGCCATCCTTGTACTCCAACTTTACTAACCGTCGGACAAGAAGAGCTTTGTTTCGATGTGTTTTCTTTTGAATCATAGACTCAAGCTTTGTCCATAATTCATAAGCATTTGTATAGGTAGAAACATGTTCAAAGAGAGATCGGTCAATGTACTTACGAATTACAGCAACCGCCTTTCGGTTTAGTACTTCCCATGTTTTGTCATCCTTTCCTTCCGGCTTCTCCTTCATGATGATGGGTTCGTGTAAATCCTTACAATAAAGGTGGTCTTCCATCATCGGTTTCCAATAAGAGTAGTTGTCTGTCGTGAGTTTGAACATATCACCTTCAACGGTAACGGTAGCCTCCATCTTGAATCACACGAGATCTTGAAGATATGTTTGAACCTTGCTCTGATACCACTTGTTGGGAAAATTACCCAATATTCTTCGTGAGATGAAGATGAGATTTAGACAACTAAGAGTTTAAGAAAAAGACTCTTAATATTTAGGAAATGGATTTACTATAAAAGATGAAATTTTTAGGAAACTCTCTTACAAGTGTTTTCCTCTCTTGTTTTTCTTTTTGTTTGATTATTACAAATGAACTAAACACCCCTATTTATACTAATGGAAAGGTAACTATTAAAAATTCTACACACATCTTTCTCTACACACTTCCTTTTCTACACACTTCTTTTTCTACACACTTCTTCATCTTTCTTCACTTCCCAAATACTTCTTCATGGACTTTTAGTGGATCATACTTATACTAACCAATTTTATTATTTTGGTTTTGGGCTAATGGAGGGAAAACCCAACACGCCACCACTGCTCCTCCTCCGCATCTTGAGCATAAACCGGCGGCCGGCTTCCTCCCCCGGACTTGCTTCCTCTGGTCGACAAGGAAACAGAAGATGGACATATCCTATTCTTGTTCTTTTTTCGCTCTCACTCCACAGATATATAGATGAATAAATGTTTTTGTGTTAAGACTTGTTCAGGTCTTCAATTTGAAGGGGGAGGGTAAGTGTCTTAAATCGAGCGTTTTTGCGAGTTTACTCAACCACTTGGACTCAATCGCCTCGTAAATACAATTGTCTCGCTGACTTCCCTTGCTCTCGTTGACTTTTTTATTTCCCACATTTCTAAACTTGCATTGGATAATTTAGGGCTAATCAACACTTGTGCAACATTATATCATCTTCTTACCACAATCTCAAACACGACACCAGAGCCAGAGAAAGCCCATGTCCCCCATTACCTATACCCATTGACTTTTCTCATTTTTTGCACCGAAATGATATGATAACTTTATCGTTCTAAGGTTACCCACTCGGGGGGTGGGGGTGGGGGTGTATGGACCAAACAGTATTTATGAAATCAAAAGTTTTGGTTACACTTTAGTTAAACAAAGTAAAAAAAGGACTCAAAGGAAAAGATCTGTTTGTATGTTATCTTCAGGGTTACGACATAAGGGTGTGTGTTTGGTCAGAGAGCTGCCATCATTGCTCGTCTTGTTGCCTCCTGCTTCATCTCTGCAGCTTTACCGCTCCCCCTGAAGTACATGTACACTTGCTGTTCCCACATTACAAACAAGTTTAGTGCTTCCTTCTTTTGTTTTTGCATTTTACTTATCCAAAGATAATTAATTAATTGATTTAGGAGAGAGAGAGAGGCAACCTGAATAACCCAGATGCTCACGAGTGACTCGAGGCAGAAGAATCCAAACCCAATGAAGTAGAATATCTGCCACCGAAACTCAAAAGTAGTCAACCACATCAGTTTTAAAGATATTGGCTATATGTAATGCTTTCAACTTACCCCAACCAATATGTTCCCGCTCAACACGTCAATCGCCGGCAATATTCCCCTGCATAGCACATCAATCATAGTTACCTCTTTCTTTCTGTGTGTTTAGAAACTAATTAGCTACTTACGTCAGCGATTTCCCCTTGAAGATGATTGGAGGAGCCACCGCGGCGAATACACAAAACCCTATGTGAAACTGCATTTTTTATTTCAAGTCTTTTTACTATCATTTCCTCTTCCTCCTTTGGATGTGTCCAAACTATCCAAAAAGGTATCACTAAATCGAATGAAAAACTCACCAGATACGTGAAGAAAAACCACCCAAACTTCAGAGCACTATCAGTCCTGCACACAACCAATGCAAGTTTTAAGAGTTGCTATCCCTTACCATTTACTCTTTACTAACATGCTATCTGGTAGTTTTTGCCTCTCTCTTTTCTCTTTGTAAAAGAAGGAACACACACAGACACACACAGCAGCAGCAGATAGAGTACAGTATTCTAAAAGAATAATCTTAAGTGGCATGGATACACCATATACCTCATGGCACGGTAAAGAGGTCGATACCACATCACATATGCTCCCGGAACCCCCGATATGAAATAGATAATAGCGAGAAACCATATCGTTGGACCTACACCCAAAAGAAAAGAGAGTCATCAGATTAGCATCATACAAGCTCAATCTGCTAGGCAACTGTTCCAAGACTAACCTTCTCCCTTAATCCACGCGGTGGTGACTGCAACAATGTTCCATAACAGGCACCCCACAAGACCTGTCAAACAGAGGTAGAAAATATTGTTACTAAGAATTCAAGAAAATCCACCTCTTTTCCAAAGGCTGATGGTGAGAACACATACCCAGCAACGATGTGAATGCAACATATTGGATTCTCTGGAGATGGATGGGTATCTCATTAGTAATGTCATGATGGATGAGAGGAAAAAACGGTGGCCAGTTTTTCTCTTCTATCACAATCCCGGCTATCAAAAAGAAGACAACAACATGAGGGTTTCACAATGCCAGGTTCCTAAAAAGATAGATAAAACTGACGAAGATACCCTGTGCTATAGCATCCTCTTTCCGCTTGAGCTCCTAAACAATAGTAACACCAAAGATTTTTAAAAGCCGTTACTTGAAAGGCTGTGGCTGTAAACCATTCTGGGCAAGCTTAACAGAATAGATAATACGAGAAGAATGAGAGAGTAGCAACGGTTTACGCATTCAAAAATGATATTCAGTAAGAGTGATGGCTAAAGCCAAATCCAATCACACCAATTGATTACCTGCTCCCATCTCTTCAATTCAGTTTCTTTGGCCTGGAGTTCCTTCTCCTTAGCTTTTAGATCCTACAAGTTTAGTCCGTCTCAGGGATTATTGTGAGCATATAATCTGGCAGGAGAAAATACATACCTTCCCAGAGTCTAGAGGAATATCAGTTGTGGCACCACTACGGTCATACTGTGACGTCGCAGCTGGAACAGTTGAAGGATTCTGAAAAGAGGGTGAAGAAGATAACTTAAGAGGACAACGAAGGGTAAATGGTGGAGATGTATGAATATGGTTACATAGAAAAAAGACAAGGAACACTGAAAAAAAAATGAATCAAGTAGATTCTCATCCACATTATAAGCAGTGTGAGATCAAGTCTTAACCAAATTCTACCTCACAGTTAGCAAAAGACAAAACGCATTGAAAAAGAAGATACAATTATCATTTGTTACATGAATGATCGGATTAGCAGCAACCAGATCCGAACAAACACAGTAGAAAAAAAAAGTATTGCATAAATAAATCAATCGGTCCGGATTCCTTGTGGATCCCAGAAATTGGAGTAATCACTAACATTACGATACCAGGTGTAATACAAATCACACTTGTATCTAAGAAACCAAAGATGATACAAGGCAGATCTAACTTTGTTTTTTTTTTACAAAAGGGAATCCCTATAAGACAGAATCATCAAATTACCGCAAAAGGATTAACCTCGCCGTCGTCAAAGGAAGGGGACTCGTAGCGAGACATTGCACCCACCGTACTCAGCAGATCCAATCTACAGAGCCGATTTGGAAGAAGAAAGGGTAATGCGTTTCCTTCTCTCCTATGTGCGTTAAGGACGTGTTTGGCGCGTCTAGGAAAGGCTAAGACTCACTCCCAAACCGGTTTCCTGAACCAGATATAACCAAGAAAATTGTCTATTCAGTGCTTCAGATATTTGACTATTCACAACAAATGTATATAGTCCAAAAACAACTTTTTTTTTGTTATTATATTAAACAGGTAGAAATCAAATCTTACACATCTAAACCGGAAAAAAAGATACTCCTTAAAGTTATAAGTCAGCAACATAAACTGTAAACATTACTCCCTAGAAATCAAGATGGTAACAACACAAATCATATAACTCAAGGCTAAAGAAAGAGTCTTTGATCATCTATGTTTTCTGTGATTGTAAAGCTGAAACTTTCACGCTTTGTCCAAATTTTATATCTTCTCATTTCACTTTTTGTTTGTGTGTATAGTTTGCTGAGATGATACAAGCCATTAAAGAAAGGATGCGTAATATGCAGAACTATGTCAAGGTAATTACAGCATACTTTCTCATGGCAATAAGAAGACTATTTAATGTGAAATGAGTGACAAAAGTTGGTTTTGTTAGAGTTTCTTTTATTTACTTGTCTCCATGTTCTTGTGGTATTATATAAAGCCTGAGCTGATTGTACAAACCGAACCCATTACCCGATCCGTATTGTCCTTCCATTCTCGATGAAGCATTGGAAGCTATCGTTTTCAGGTTGCCACATTCGTTATATTGATTTTCTTTTCGCATTGGTGCTTCGAGAAGCTCTCTAACTAAGCATAATCTGCAACAAAAAGACGTTACCCAGTGGCGTGGCTTGTCAGTTAACAGAAATAGAGCAGAAAGAGGTCTTTCTCAACTCAAGGTTCGTCGTTTAGTCCATCAGCCTTAACCTTGTGATGCATTTTGAGAGATCCAATCGTCCAACCCTTATCATTGGACGTGCTTTTGTTGCAGATAGAGGTTGTGGAAATAATGTCTGATGGATCAAGTGGAAATAAGATAAGTTCGAGTACCCTGAGGAAGTTCGAGGCAGAGAAAGCCTAGAAACGAAAACAACATACTAAAGAACAAGAAGCATCTTGAAGTTGAACTAGTCATATATATAATCAACTTTGTAAGTTTTATTGCAACAATAAACGACGCCGTTACATAGAATGATCAACCTGGAACGCTTTTCAAAGCAACGGCTAATTTTGTGCAATTAAAAGGGATTTTGAAAAGTATAACTGAAAATGGGATCCTTGAAGATCTTTTCTACAACTTCTCTTCCTTCTCTTTCAAAACTTGAATAATTCTTATTTCTGATAGTTGAAAAACCGCAGAGAGAAAAAATAGTAAGAACAAGAAAAGAGGAAAGCGAGAGAGAAAAATAGCTAAGTTGATTAATTGATGTTAAACTATATAATCTAATCTCTCGTTAATACATTTACATCTATCTATACTATTAAAACACAAGACCTTTTTTGAGGTCCTTTTATGTTTTCCTAAATATTACAGTTGTGCCATTGCATTATAATTTAAACAAAATTTATTATGTATTTAAAATTAAACAACAATATTTCCTAAAACTACTCCACGATATCCTTTAGTTAATTATTAAAGATAATGTATTAATTATTAAATGCAAATTGTTTTCAAACAATATTTTTTTTGTAAAACCACTGAAATAATTTTATTGAAACCAAACAATATGTTCACATATACTTTATAATATGTGGCTTATCTAAGAGTTGCCTTAATATATTATTCTCTTTTATTTTTTTTTTACAATAAATTTCTTTCATGAACATTTTCAGACTGTTTTTCTGTAATGTGTTAATTTCTGGAGAATGGCAAGGTAAACTAAAAATATGAGCATTGTTATATATACAGCTTAGTAATGATCGATAAAGTATTTTTACTTTTATGTATCAAATTTATAATTACAAATCTATATTATAAACCAATTCTATTAATGTGGGTAAACATATAGAAAGATGAGTTGAAATTTAAAAAAATTACTTAAAATATGTTATTCATAAAACCAGTAAATATTTTTCACATAGATGTGAATTCAAATATTTGATATACAAAATATTTCAAACTAAGGATCTTTATAGCCAAAATATACTTAAGATATTCCTTTCACAAATTTCTAACTTCACGACAAAGATATATTTTTATTAATTAAATCTAACAAATTAGCTTATTATCTTACACTTTTATTGCGTAAATATATTAATAATTTTGGTTCTAGTAAAACCCATAACCCGAATACCATAAAAAATCCATTTGGTATCTATGTCGGGTTTGAATCGGTTCAGATTCATTTTTATTGGGTCAGTTCTGATTCACTTTTTTGGATACCGATATTATTCCTAAGTCTTATATTTTGTTATCAAAAATTAAAATGCATACTCTTATAATTAATTCTTATTAATTTAAAATAAAACTATAAATAGAAATAAATCCCGTGCTTTTAAAGCACGGGTCAAAATCTAGTTAGTTAATTATTACACAAAGAGTTGTAACCCTTCATGTTATGTCTTTTAGTATGAATATGTGTGTCTCTTTAGATGATTCGATCTCTATATAAAGGTCAATCATTTATTCTAAACATATATCACAGAATCTCAATAATATCAAAGTATTTTTTCAGACAAGTTAAATAGAATAGAAACTTTCTTGAATAAGTTTGAAACATCTATCTTATTCTTTCTATCGTATCCGTGTATAACACACTGTGATCTTCGTGTAACTCAGACAATTGTAGAAGATTAACATATCCGTGTGTAACACACTGCTATATTTGTGTAACTCAAGCGGTTACAAAAGATTAACATGGTATCAGAGCCAGGTTGAGAGGATGAAGAAGAAAGCACAAGGAAGAAGGAAACATTGCGTGGAGAAAAGGCGGTTATAGGATTTTGGCATACGATTTATCGAAAGGACACGAAACGATGCAAAATCAAGTGATTCCCATATTCGATGGAGAGAAATACGACTTCTGGAGCATTAAGATGTCAACCATTTTCAAAACTAGGAAGTTATGGTTTGTGGTTGAAGAAGGCGTGGGAGCCCCACCAGCGCAAGTGGATGAGACCCCTGAAACAGCAAGGGCAATGGCCCTTAGAGAAGAAGCGATGGTGAACGATACTTTGGCTTTGCAAATTTTGCAAACTGCCGTATCAAATCATATTTTCTCACCGATTGCAGCATCAACAACATCTAAAGAGGCATGAGATGCATTGAAGGCTGAGTATCAAGGTTCTCCCCAAGTTCGTTTGATTCGACTTCAAACGTTGCGAAGAGAATATGAAAATAGAAAAATGTATGAGAGTGAAGACATTAAAATTTTCACTGATAAGTTAGTTGCCTTGGCAAATCAATTAACTTACCATGGTGAACAGAAGACCGACATTCAGCTCATACAAAAGATACTCATATCTCTCCCAGCCAAGTTCGATAGTATAGTCAGTGTCTTGGAGTAAACAAGCGATTTGACTTCAACAACAATGGCAGAACTAATCAATATTTTGAAGGTTCATGAAGCAAGATTGGCTGCAAGAGAAGAAAACACAAGCGAAGGAGCATTTTATGCTCATGTTAAACAGAAAAAGTCTGGTGTTACTCAAGAAAACTGAAAGGGCCGTGGAGGCAAGAAGTGGTGTAGGTTCTGCAAGAAGAACAATCACAACGAGAGTGAGTGTCTGAGGAAACAAAAAAAGGATGATCTAGAGAAGGATCACAAGAGTAACAAGAAGTGTTACAATTGTGGCAAGTTAGGCCACTTTGCAAATCAGTGCTACTCAAAGAAAAAGGAGAGAGCACATGTAAGTCTCGAGGAAGAAGACGTGAATGGAGACCATATGTTGTTCAGTGCAAGTGAAGCAACAACAACAATGGAAGATGTATGGTTAGTTGACAATGGAGCAACTAATCATATGACAAAGGGGGAGAGTTACTTCTCCACCCTTGATAAGAGTATCAAGGTTCCAATAAAGATTGGAAATGAAAGTATAGTCATGACAGCAGGTAAAGGAGACATATCATGATGACTAAAGGTGGCAAGAAGACCATCAGAAATGTGTTCTTGGTTCCTCGTTTGGCGAAAAATTTGTTGAGTGTTCCGCAAATTGTTTCAAGTGGCTACCAGGTGAAGTTCCAAGAGAAGAGATGCATCATAGATGATCCAAAAGGCATGAGGATAATGAATATCCCAATGACTCACAAAAGCTATAGAATCAGGATGGGTTCGGCTCAAGAGGAAGCCATGAGCGCAAGTGAGCAAGGCAAAATAGAGACATGGCACAAGAGACTTGGTCATGTAGGAGACAAAAGGTTGCAACAAATGCAAGACAAAGACTTGGTAAAGGGGTTACCAAAGTTTAAAGTCAGGAAGAAAGCATGTGAGGCGTGTAGACTTGGAAAGCAATCACGCAAAAACTTCCCAAAGGAATCTCAAACTAAGACAAGTGAAAAGCTTGAGATTGTGCCTACGGATGTATGTGGACCAATGCAGCACCAATCTATTAATGGAAGTCGGTATTTTTTGCTATTCTTGGATGACTATACTCACATGTGTTGGGTATACTTCATGAAGCAAAAATCAGAGACCTTCTAATTGTTCAAGAAGTTCAAAGCAATGGTGGAGAAGCAATCTGGTTGTACCATCAAGACATTGAGATCAGATGGAATTTTTTCCATTTGTCTAAGCATTGTCAATCTTGATAAGAAGTTTGTTAAAAATGCTAATGACTCATTACGTCACACTTGTGACTAACCAATGAACTTCCTTTCAAGTATTTCACTTATATGAAGCCAGTAGAAGTTATAAATAAATCATTGATTTTCTTTTGTTTCTATGCACAACCACTTTGCATAAAATAATTTATAAGATTCAACATTGTTTATAGTTCAACTATAAGTATTCTCAAGATAAAAATATTTTATCTTTTCTTAGATACTTCTCTACTTTTCACTATGATCATGGAAATATATATTATCCATGCCACATAAAATCGAGTTTTCTCGACTTTTTGCTTCATTTATCTTGTGCTTATAGTTTTTGTCATTAATATGACAATATGTTAACTATCAACATTTGGCTCAATCACATGTGGCAGACCACTACCGAACTAAATCGGTGTGTCAACTCACTAGATTCGTAACCAATATTGCCTCTACTACAACGGGTGTAAATAGATTGTGAATATTCAAATGAAATCAGAATTCCAATATATATAGTACACATGATCATATATGGCAGACCATTCCTAAGATGGGATGTCGACTCATCATATTTATTGTCATGTTATCTATATTAGTCAATCTTTAAAATGAATCAGAAATATATATGTGTATGATATACATATAGCAAATTCAGATTACTAATTTTATGACAATCATATTCAATATATATGTTTTAAAAAAAACACATAGTTATATTAGTATGTTATCCAACCTTTGATCACATATTAAATAATTTAAACAATGTGAATAAGTTGCAATAAAAAAAATTAGATTAAATCTCTAGAATTAAAAATTCTAAGATAACTAATTTCATTAAAATGCAAAGTCCAGAAATTAACAATTTAATTCTCTAGAACAAATTGCTCAAAACAATTTAATATTATTCTTAAATATATAGCAAATAAATTAAGTGGAATGGGCAAGTGAGAACTGGTCAAAATTGTTGTTAAGTAAACCCAACGTTCAAAACCAAACAAACTCATAATTATTAGGCCATTTAATACCAAATAAGAACATTAGCAATTTTGGCAAATAACGCTTTTTATTTATTAGCTTATTAGTTAACTATAAGCATGCTGTTTTTCAGAAAGTTTTTGACTCGTTCTTAACAAATTAAAATCAATGGAGAGCAATGCTATGACTTAGCAAACCACTAAACTAGTGGAGACAGTTTTTATTTCTGAAAAAGCTGAAATCTAGTTGATTTTAATTAATAAAAAATATAATCAAACGTACCAAACAAACTCATCTTAACAACATACTTTTTTTTTCAGAAATCAACTCAACAACTTAAACAAATCAATCATAGAATATCAATTAATTACCACTGAAATTTTGTTGAAGAAAATCAACAAGTATCAAACTGTGTAAAAAATAATAATATATTCTATGATAACAACTAATGCAAAATAGTAGAATAAATTGCATAAGGTTAAGAAGAATATCACCAAGTATTTTCTGGTAGTTTGTTGACTGGTTCAACCAAATCTATATGATTACATCATAAAGAACCCGCTCTTACAACCAAAAACAACTTCACAATTATCAGATCGGTTAGTGCATAAAAGCAATAAACGATTTTTGAGTTAAGATTGTAGGACCTTAATTTATAAAGGGGCACAATCTGAATAATTATAAGATATATTATAAAGAACATTTAATAAGTACAGAAATACCATGAATCAAACGAAATGGACAACGAGTTTTTGCAGAGTTGAGATTTAGGAATCTCTTTCCTTAACTCAAAAATCGCCCCGTAGTGTGACGGTTGTATGACGATTAGAGTCCCATGATACAACCGCATATTTCTTCTATTCACATCACTTGAATAATAAGCCTAGCAAACCTTCATTCTATGTGTACTCTCATTGAATAATGAAAAGAGAAATAAGAGAAGAAGTGGAAGAGATTGTTTTGGTTCACCATCCTCTTAGTAGAATGAGATGAGACATTATATAGCCTAGGAATTTGCCAAAACGTTTTTGGTCTTAGTGGAGATAGTGGTGCATTAATTTTTGGCATTAACCCCAAAATTAACCACAAAATTAAAGAGGTTTTTTAACTTGGTGATCAAGGTTAATTCTTAACAAGAATTAATGAGTTTTGACCAAGTTTTATTCTCTAAAAGACTTGTTTATTTTTCTAATCAAATTTTTGTTTATGTAGTGATCAATTACATAAAATAAAACTTTGGTATAGATGTATAGGTTGTTGGATCACGATCCATGTACCCGAACCATTATCTAAACCGAACTCAAGTCCGAATTTACATTAACTCAACTTGGAGTGTGCACTTGGTTTAGTATGAGTTCACATTTCTCTATAATTGTCTAACGTTATTAACCTTGTTAGACTTCTCCACAGTGTCCATTTTGTGCTATTAGAGCAACAATCTTAAGACACACATCTCTCATTCAAACAAACTACAATTTTAACATTTGTATTAAAATTGAGTTCCAACATATTGTGGTAACCTCAAAGGGTCATGCTGTATACAGTTGGTGATGGTGGTTTGTTTAGCCCAAGAGAAGCAGAACCATTCTCTTTAGAAAGCCATCATGTGGAAATCTGTGGTATTGATGGCGGAGAGGGCAATGATGAATCTGAGTCTGAAACAGGGAACATTAAGAAAATACAGCAATCTTTTGGGCTGGTTTCTGTTCTAGACCTGATGGAAGGGGAATCATGGTCCTGCAAATTAGAAATCAAGTGGCATAGAGCCAAGCCTGTTATGCTTTTTGTGTCATTGGGTTATTTGTCACAGGCAATGAAGCCAGTGCCCAGAAAGTTCACATACACAAGAGCTTGCAGATTGAAGGGAAGATGCCTCTTGTCATTACCAATCGGTTTATGTTGCCATATAGAAGGGATCACCTATTTTTCAATAGGATCAAGCCAGCCCCTGATTCTGAAGACATGTTTTCTTTGCCGTTGAACGAAAAAAGCGTGTTAGTTGTCAGTGCCAAAAATTGCACAGAGATAGCACTGAAACTAATATGCATGTCGACTGAATTGGATGATGAGCAAGGGAAAACTTCATGTTTGATTCAGCAGGGGGGTGGGTGTGGAGACACCTCAGGCTCTGCTAATCTTGCACCAGGAGAAGAGTTCAAAAAGGTTTTCACAGTCATACCAACAATGAGAACTCCAAAGCTTTGTTTGGGATCGGTACATTTGAAATGGAGGAGGCAGGGAGGTAACACAGAAGAGGCGTGCGTGTAAACAAAGCACAAACTCCCTGAAGTAAATGTGGATGCATCACCACTGGTCATGAGTTTGAACTGTCCTCCGTATGCAACTCTTGGAGAATCCTTCACATACGCCATTACAATCTTCAACCAAACACAGTTGCTCCAAGAAGCAAAGTTTGCTCTGGCTGATGCACATAGTTTTGTCCTGTCTGGGTCTCACAGTAATACGGTTTCAGTCCTTGCCAAGTCAGAACACGTCTTAAGTTATAAGCTAGTTCCCTTGACTTGCGGTCAACAGCAACTCCCCAAAATAACTTTGACACCAGTACGATATTCTGCTGAATTTCAGCCATCAACGATTGCTTCAAGTGTCTTTGTGTTTCCGTCAGCGCCACATGCCAACTCTACTGCCAAGTAGTAACTTGACGCGCGAGTTAGGTTTCCTGTTCTGCAGTTTCACCCATCTGAAGTGAGTAAACACATATTCTGTCAGTTTGCTAATTTTCTTACCTGAAGTGTCTGCTATGTTGTTTTTTGTATTTTCTTATGTTGATAATAATTGACTTTTTTTTTTTTGTTCTGAGAACTCCCAGGCACATAAAATCAGTTTTATTTTGTAGTGAAAAACAACAACAAATTTTTTATCACAGTAACTTAATAATGCTTCAATAAGGTTTCCCAGACTGTCACATTGCAGGACATTTTTTGATGGTACGCACCACCCTTCATAAGAAACCTAATGTGTGGCTTGTTTTGTACCAATCAAGTAAATTTTCAGGTGGAAACACTCACTATAGTTAGAGTGTGTGTTCTTTCTTAAGCCCCCAGGTCGCGAAAAGTGGCGTATCTTATGCAATCTCGCTAGGGGGACACAAGACAGGGTTCTACACAGATGAAAACTTAAACGGTCACTTCATATCTGCTGGTAAAGGAGTTCTTGATCTTGGCTGCTATGGTGGTGGATTCACACTAAATGCGAACTACTACCCGTGTCTCTCTTTATTCCTCCTCCCGGATATCTCTACCTTTAAAGTGAATCGTCTGACAAAAATGATTCATCTTTACTCGAGCTCGTATTAGTTTATGGTTGGTTTGCGCCCATGATTAGGCAGCATACTAAATTGGTTTGGTTAAATGAACATATGCTTCATTATGTTTGAAACCAGGTATCATGTTTGGGTCTGCGATCAATTGGGGAAGCAAACTAGGTATCATGTTTGAAACTAGTTTGGCGTATCCTATCATCTCCTAATTCATTATGGGTTCAGTGGATCAAGAGGTAATTAATTCGAAAAGCTTCTTTCTGGACGGTGAAGGAAAGTAATACACTTGGCTCATGGATGTGGAAGAAAATTTTAAAATGCAGAGATGTAGCAGAAACGTTTTCAAAAGTGGAGGTTCACAATGGGAAGACTACATACTTTTGGTTAGATGACTGGTCGGCCATGGTAGATTAATAGAGCTAACAGGGGCAGGAGGTCTTGTGAATATGGGGATCCGGCTACATGAGAAGGTAGCTTCGGTAGTTCGGTCTCATCGTCGAAGAACTCACAGACTTGATGCTTTTAATCTTATTGAAGATGAAATCCAGAAGATACGAGATAGAGGAGTGTGTCAAAGTGACGATGTTAGACTCTGGAGAAGAAGAGAGGAATATAAACCTGAATTCTCAACGAAGGAGACATGGACCCTCTTGCGTGGAGCACATCCTATAAAGAGAGGAATATAAATATAAACATAATGAAGTGGACTGGCACCAAGGTATTTGGTTCCAACACAACACTCCAAAGTTTTCTTTTACAGCCTGGACGACAGTCCAAAATCGTCTTCCTACTTGGGACCGTATTTCACAGTGGAATGGAGGAGCTGTAACACATTGTGGGTTATGCAACATGGAGCCAGAAACAAGAAACCATTTATTCTTTAGCTGCTCCTACTCTGAAGAAGTTTGGGAAAACCTCACACACAAGCTGCTGTCCACACAGTACTCAAAAGAATGGGGAGTGATCATGATGCTTCTCTCAACTCTCCAAAGAAGTAAGGTTGAGATTTTCATTCTCAGATATGTTTTTCAAGCCTCCTTATATGCTATTTGGAAGGAACGGAATGGTAGAAACTTTGGGGAAGCACATACTTCAGCTGCTGGTCTTATTAAGCTCATTGATAAGCAAGTCATAAACTGTATTTCAAGCCTAAAAACAAGGGAGGATTCAATCTACCGGAAGGCCATGGTAACTTGGTTCTCTTATCGATAACAAAATTCTGATGTATAGTTGTAGTTTTCATTATTTTGAAACAGAAGCAACTTTGCTGTAACAAGTTTTTTTTTGGTTGAATTAATTTAACATTCATTCAAAAAAAAGAACATATGCAACTCTTCATTGAAAGTATGTGTCTCTTAATTGAAAGTATGTGTCTCTACATTGAACATATGTGTCTCTTTTAGTTGAACATATGTGACTCTTCACAATGTACCATTTGGTTGTCTATAAATAGAATACATTGAAGAGAGAAGAGAACAATTAATCTAAGTGATAAGAAGATAAATCTAGAGAGAGAAAGTAAAACGTTTTAGAGAGAGAAAGCTTTAAGGAATCAACTAGAAGGACACTTGAACTGTGACAAGTAGTTGATTTCAATCTGTGATTTCTGTTAAACTATATAATCTAATCTCTCCTTAGTACATTTACATTAGTTAGTTATTACACAAAGAGTTGTAACTCTTTATGTTATGTCTTTTAGTGTGAAGAGGTGTGTCTCTTCATAATGATTCGATCTCTATATAAAGGTCAATCATTTGTTGTAAACATACATCACATAATCTCAATAATATCGAAGTATTTCGAGACAAATAAAACAAAGTAGAAACTTTCTGGAATAAGTCTGAAACATCTATCTTATTCTTTCTGTCGTACTCGTGTGTAACACATTGCAATCCGTGTGTAACACAAACAGTTGTAGAAGATTAACATATCCGTGTGTAACACACTGCGATATTTGTGTAACTCAAGCGGTTACAAGAGATTAACATGGTATCAGAGCTTTACAGTTGAGAGGACCAAGAAGAAAGAATTAGGAAGAAGGAAACATTGCATGAAGAAAAGGCGTTTATAGGATTTTGGCATACGATTTATCGAAAGGACACGAAACGATGCAAAATCAAGTGATCCCCATATTCAATGGGGAGAAATACGACTTCTGGAGCATTAAGATGTCAACTATTTTCAAAACTAGAAAGTTATGGTCCTTGGTTGAAGAAGGCGTGGGAGCCCCACCAGTGCAAGTGGATGAGACCCCTGAAACCGCAAGGGCAAGGGCACTTAGAGAAGAAGCAATGGTGAACGATACTTTGGCTTTGCAAATTTTGCAAACTGCCGTATCGGATCATATATTCTCACGGATTGCAGCATCAACAACATCTAAAAGGCGTGGGATGCATTGAAGGCTGAGTATCAAGGTTCTCCTCAAGTTCGTTTGATTCGACTTCAAATTTTGCGAAGAGAATATGAAAATCTGAAAATGTATGAGAATGAAGACATTAAAGTTTTCACAGATAAGTTAGTTGCCTTGACAAATCAGTTAACTTACAATGGTGAACAAAAGACCGACATTCAACTCATACAAAAGATACTCATCTCTCTCCCAGCCAAGTTCGATAGTATAGTCAGTGTCTTGGAGCAAACAAGCAATTTGACTTCAACAACAATGGCAGAACTAATCGGGATTTTGAAGGCTCATGAAGCAAGATTGGCTGCAAGAGAAGAGAGCACAAGTGAAGGAGCATTCGATGCTCGTGTTAAACAGAGAAACTCTGGTGTAACACAAGACAACTCAAAAGGCCGTTGAGGCAAGAAGTGGTGTAGGTTCCGCAAGAAGAACAATCACAACGAGAGTGAGTGTCTGAGGAAACAAAATAAGGATGATCCAGAGAAGGATCACAAGAGTAACAAGAAGTGTTACAATTGTGGCAAGTTAGGCCACTTTGCAAATCAGTGCTACTCAAAGAAAAAGGAGAGAGCACATGTAAGTCTCGAGGAAGAAGCCTTGAATGAAGACCATATGTTGTTCAGTGTGAGTGAAACAACAACAACAATGGAAGATGTCTGGGTAGTTGACAGTGGATCAACTAATCATATGACAAAGGAGGAGAGTTACTTCTCCAGGCTTGATAAGAGTATCAAGGTTCCAATAAAGATTGGAAATGGAAGTATAGTCATGACAGCAGCTAAAGGAGATATTACCGTGATGAATAAAGTGGCAAGAAGATCATCACTAATGTGTTCTTGGTTCCTGGTTTGGCGAAAAATTTGCTGAGTGTTCCGCAAATTGTTTCAAGTGGCTACCGGGTGAAGTTCCAAGAGAAGAGATGCATCATAGATGATCCAAAAGGCAGGATGATAATGAATATCCCAATGACTCACAAAAGCTATAGAATCAGGATGGGTTTGGCTCAAGAGGAAGCCATGAGCGCAAGTGAGCAAGGCAAAATGGAGACATGGCACAAGAGAATTGGGCATGTAGGCAACAAAATGTTGCAACAAATGCAAGACAAAGACTTGGTAAAGAGATTACCAAAGTTTAAAGTCATGAAGGAAGCATGTGAGGCGTGTAGACTTGGAAAGCAATCACGCAAAAGCTTCCCAAAGGAATCTCAAACTAAGACAGGAGAAAAGCTTGAGATTGTACATACAGATGTATGTGGGCCGATGCAGCACCAATCTATTGATGGAAGCCGATATTTTTTGCTATTCTTGGATGACTATACTCACATGTGTTGGGTATATTTCATGAAGCAAAAATCAGAAACATTCTCAACGTTTAAGAAGTTCAAAGCAATGGTGGAGAAGCAATCGAGTTGTACCATCAAGACATTGAGATCAGATGGTGGTGGTGAGTTCACTTCACAAGAATTCAACCGGTTTTGTGAAGAAGAAGGAATCAACAAGCAAGTTACCTTGCCTTATTCACCACAACAAAATGGTGCAGTAGAGCGGATGAATAGGACCTTGGTGGAGATGGCAAGAACTATGATAGCAGAGCAAGACTTACCACTCAAGTTATGGGCAGAAGCGGTATACATAGCATCATACCTTCAGAACCGTCTACCATCTAAGGCAATAGAAGACAATGTCACTCCTATAGAGAAGTGGCGTGGACACAAACCATATGTGTCACACATGAAAATGTTTGGTAGTATATGTTATATACATATCCCGGATCAAAAGAGGAGGAAGTTAGATGTGAAGGCAAAACGTGGAGTTTTCATTGGATATAGCAATCAATCCAAATGCTATAGAGTTCTCATATTGGAGAATGAGAAGATTGAAGTATCAAGAGATGTAGAGTTTGAAGAAAACAAGAAGTGGGATTGGAGAAGGCAAGAAGAAGTCAAGAAGACAATAGAGTTGTCTATGGAAGATTCTCAATCACCTAAAGAACAAACCGAAGGTACTTCTAGTCCCATTTTCACACAATAATGATCATGATACTAGTGATGAAGATGGAGAAACTTCTGAGCCACCAAAGAAGTTCAAGTTCATGGCAGAAATCATGGAAAAGGCAACAAGAGTAGAGATTGAAGAAGCGGCTCAAGCAATAGAAGCTTGTCTTCATGCAAATGAAGAACCATATACTTATGATGAAGCATGTGGTACAAAGGAATGGAGAGAGGCGATGAATGAGGAAATAACCATGATTGAGAAGAACAAGACATGGGAACTAGTGGACAAGCCAGAGAAGAAGAATGTGATAAGTGTGAAGTGGATCTACAAGATCAAAACCGATGCAAACGGTAATCACATCAAGCATAAGGCGCGGCTAGTTGCAAGAGGATTCTCTCAAGAATATGGTGTTGACTACCTTGAGGCGTTTGCCCCGGTTTCAAGACATGATACAATAAGGGCCATACTCGCTTATGCGGCTCAAATGAAGTGGCGTGTGTATCAAATGAATGTAAAGTCAGCATTTCTCAATGTAGAACTAAAGGAAGAAGTGTATGTAACACAACCACCTGGGTATGTTACACAAGGAAAGGAACATAAGGTGTTGAGGCTACGCAAGGCTTTATATGGTTTCAAGCAAGCCCCAAGGGCATGGTATGGAAGGATAGATTCATACTTCATTCAAAACGGTTTTGAGAGATGTATGAATGATGCAGCCTTATATATCATGAAGCAAGGAGGAGATGTGTTGATCGTGAGTCTATATGTGGATGATATAATCATGATTGGAAGCAATGTTCAGATCATCAACACATTCAAGGAGAGTATGAAGAAAGAATTCGAGATGATGGATCTTGGATTGTTGAGTTACTTCCTTGGAATGGAAGTAATCCAAGACGATGGAGGCATATTTCTTTCACAAGAAAAATATGCAAACAAACTTGTTGATAAGTTTGGAATGAGAAACAGCAAGAGTGTAAGCACTCCACTTACACCACAAAAGAAAGGAGTTGAGGATGACAAAGAGTATGGAGATCCCACTAAGTATAGAAGCATTGTTGGAGGCCTTTTGTACTTATGTGCAACACGACCTGATGTGATGTACGCAAGCGCCTATCTCTCAAGATACATGTCATCACCTCATATGAAGCACTACCAAGAAGCCAAAAGGGTGTTAAGGTATGTCAAGGGAACATCAAGCTTTGGAGTATTCTTTACAAGTGTGAAAGAACCAAGACTTGTAGGCTACTCGGATAGCGATTGGGGTGGTTCTAAGGAAGAAAAGAAAAGCACTTCAGGTTATGTGTTTACTCTTGGATCAGCCATGTTTTGTTGGCAATCAAGTAAGCAACAAACAGTGGCACAATCAACGGCTGAAGCGGAGTACATAGCCGTGTGTGCAGCAGCAAATCAAGCGATGTGGTTAAAAAGACTATTTGAAGATTTTGGTCAGAAGTTTGAAGGAGGAGTTCCAATCTTATGTGACAACAAATCAGTAATAGCAATAGGAAAGAATCCGGTGCAACACAGGAGAACAAAGCACATAGAAATCAAGTACCATTTCGTGAGAGAAGTTGAGCAAAAAGGAATCATTGAATTAGAGTATTGCAAAGGAGATGATCAACTCGCAGACATTCTCACAAAGGCATTGGGCAGTTCAAGGTTTGAAGATCTCAGGAAGCAGCTTGGAGTGAAGTCGAGATATGATTAGGGAGGAGTGTTAAACTATATAATCTAATCTCTCCTTAGTATATTTACATTAGTTAGTTATTACACAAAGAGTTGTAACTCTTCATGTTATGTCTTTTAGTGTGAAGAGGTGTGTCTCTTCATAATGATTCGATCTCTATATAAAGGTCAATCATTTGTTGTAAACAGACATCACACAATAATATCAAAGTATTTCCAGACAGATAAAACAGAGTAGAAACTTTCTGGAATAAGTCTGAAACATCTATCTTATTCTTTCTGTCGTACTCGTGTGTAACACATTGCAATCCGTGTATAACACAAACGGTTGTAGAAGATTAACATATCCGTTTGTAACACACTGCGATATTTGTGTAACTCAAGCGGTTACAAGAGATTAACAATTTCATCCCCGACTCTTGCCCGGTTATATCATGTAGTGTTCATCACTAAACCGGGCTAAGGTATGTTTTCGGTTTAACACATTTCCGCACTAGAATTTCTAATATTGGTATCAGAGCATTTGGATTCGGTTCTGGAATATTAACATTTTATAGTAATCAAGGATGAAAAGTAATATGGGTTACTTGGATTTATTCATGATGAATTAAGAAAAATGATTAATGCTTAAAATAATTAAAAATGATGAATCCATGAATACATAATGAAATCAATTGAAATTTTACATATGTGTTCATCATATTGTCATGAGTTCTTCTGAAAATTATTATATTTAGAACCGGAATATATTGCATAAAATTTAGAGAAATAGTTAATAAACAAAAAATATGGTTTTGATCATATCTCTCTAAATATAGATCGGAATCGCAAGATTTTTACATCTATGCTTAGATATTGAAATTATCTTTCTATTGATATATTATGCGTAAAATATGATCGCGCATTATGAGAGATATAAGGGTTGTAAGTTTCGGTGAAGTTGCAGAAAAACAAAAATGAAATTAATAAGATGAACAGTAACATGACACGTGTCGCGTTGTAATTGTTGGAACTCTGTTTTTAAAACAGAATATACAGGCTGATTTTTTTTCTGATCTTCCGGTCAAACAAGAGGTCATTCCGATCAGATGATCAGTTCATTGTAAACCTTGTAAAGAGTACTACAACATAGTATATTCACACATTAAAACAGAATTGATTTGAATGAGAAACGAAACCTTGAAATTGGTATCTTAGTGTGCGTTTTACACATCAATTTTGTCTAAGTGACAAAATGATACAAAGGCCCACATCGGGGAACACAAGGTTCAGAGAGGAGTATATATATGTACTCGATTTATGACAGTGTAAACGACACAGAGGAAGAGAGGTCTCCCCACGCGCGCGCCGGCAAGGACGTGGGCTTGGGCTTGAGCTTAGGCTTGGGCTTGGGCTTGGGTAGAGGGCCTCTGGCCCAATAAGAATTTTTTTTTGGACCCAATTAAGCCCAATGTTTTGGTCCATTTCAAAAAAAAAACAGCATGCAATTTGTTTCAAAACAACATGCATTTTGTTTGTCTATTATAAAAAAAAACGTCACGCTGTTTATCCTCTCAGATATTTAAAACGAGAAAATAAAAGAGAGATTTTCGCCCACGTGCAGTAACTGTTGCGGGAAGTGAATCTCGTCTTTCTCCTTAAATAAACTCGTCTCCCTCATTCACTTCTCTTAAGATTTTTCACAACGAGAACCAACAATCGTAATCCCAAAGCGTAAGTCTATTAGATAGAGAATGTTTCATAGAAATTATAGTTCGTTAGGGCATTTCACGAGTGAAGCGTGATTCGTCGCCATGGTTATATCCTGGGACTCTATATTCGTACAGTTTCGTCTCAAAACGGAGCGAATATTCAGAGTTAAGGAAAGAGATCATATCTCGTCTCCATTTTTTATTGTTCTTTAAGAATCATCTATTTCCTTAACTCGTTTCTAATATATCGTTTGTGTCGGTCTAGTTTTCCGGCTACTACAATCTTAACTCTGAATCGCTTTAGTTCTAAAGCTTTTAATCGGATTGAGAATGATTTATAGAACAATTTTGGTTTTAGTTCGAACGGTGTTTGCGATTTACTTATCGCATATCCGCGAAACGTTTCTTACTTCTCTGAAAACGGTTTTCGTTTTGCTCTTTAGCTCTATCACGAAATGTTTTTGTTATATGATTCATAAAACGTTATAAACGATTCGTTTCCACAAAAGCTTTCTTAAGCGACTTGTGAAACAATCTACAAGTCTACACAAACGGTTTATGCAAATGCTTTTTAGTGAGTTTGCAAAACGTTTTTAGACTTATATCAATATGATTTGGTGGTTTCTAACGCTTTAAGCGATCTACTAGAAACACCAAAAATGACAATCGATTTAGACTATTATTTATTGAAATAATATGTTATTTGTTGATTGGAGTCTAATCCGCTTTCATGTTTTCTCAACAGAAAAATGACGGAAACTAACAACAGCCCGTTGACACCACCATTGATACGCAAACTCCACTCAACACTACTCAAACTGATGCAACGATAACAACCGCTGATGCAACAACAACAACCGCTGCAACAATGACACCTACCCTTCCAGTGGGAAATGTTGCTGACGAAACCACGCGCCGTAGCTTTTTCGGTGCTGGTCTCTATCAAACGGGTCCTATTCATGGAACCACAAGTGTTCCGGTTGCAGTTGCAACTCCTCCAACTATACCAAGCTTGTTCACTCAAGGTATAATGTCTGACAAGTTTGATGGCAAAGGCTTCAAAACGTGGCAAAAGAAGATGATGTTCTTCTTGACAACAATGAAGCTGGATAAATTCACCCAGGAGGACAAACCCATTGTCCCTTACCGGATTGATGATGTGTACACTCTTGCAACTGTTGACAGTTGGGTGTAGTTCGACTACATGTGCAAATGAAACATTTTGGGTCGCCTTATTGACCCATTGTACCAAGTTTACTGTGAGATCTCCACATCGAAAGAGTTATGGAGATCACTGGACAAGAAGTACAGAGGTGAAGACGCTAGCTGCCAGAATTATGTGGTTACAAAATTCCATGACTTCAAAATGGTGGATTCAAAACCCATCATGGATCAGGTGGAAGCTTTTCAGCACATTTACCATGAAATTGCTGCTGAAGGAATGTCCATCTGTGAGACATTCACAACTCTTAGCTTCATCCAAAAGCTTCCTCCAAGCTATGCAGAATTTAAGAACTACCTGAAGCACAAAAAGAAGAAGATGAGTCTCGAAGATCTCATTCAGAGGTTTCAGATGGAAGCCAGAAACCGAAATGATGACAAGTTGCTCCAAGCTAAAGAGCACAATGTAAACGTGGCTGAAATGAAAGGTAAAGGAAAGGAAATTGCTCGCTCTCCTGCCAATCATTCCAAAACCACTGCAATTTTGAGGGCTTCTGGTCCAAACTTCAAAAAGAAAGGCATTGAGATCAATGCGAATGTGGAGAAATTTATGGGAAAATGTGTCTACTGCCACAAAGTTGGTCATATGACTTCTGAGTGTCGCAGTAAGATCAGAGATGAGAAGGCTCAGGAGAATCTCACTGAAGAAGATCTCGTTGCAGTGGTGACTGAAGTCAACATGGTTGAAAGCAAAAACCCTAAGGAATGGTGGTATGACACTGGTGCCACCACCCACATTTGAACTGATAGGGCGATGTTCAGCACCTATCAGAAAAGAAAGACTTATGAGAAGCTGTTTATGGGAAACACTGCAGACTCCAAGATTGAAGGTCGCGGCAAGGTGATCCTTAAGATGACATATGGACGTGAAGTCACTCTGCAGAATGTGAAGCATGTGCATGACATGAGGAAGAACCTGGTCTCAGGAACCTTGCTCAGCAAGAATGGATTCGCCACAAGTCTTGAGGCGGACAAGCTCGTGATTAGGAAAAATGGGGTTTATTTGGGAAAGGGGTATGTTAAGGATGGTCTGGTCAAAATGCATGTAATGACAGTCACTCCGAAAATTGTAGCTCAAAAAGTTCCAATGAATAAGAAAGAGCTAGTTGCTTATTTGGTTGAGTCTTTTAATATATGGTATGAAAGATTAGGCCATGCAAACTACAAAACGATACAAAGATTAATGAATCAAAATTTAATCCCAAAATGCAAAACAAGTAAACAAAAATGTGAAGTATGCGTACATGCTAAGCTCACAAAACACCCTCACCTCGTGTTGAAAGAACTAACAAACCTCTAGATTTAATTCATACAGATTCATGTGACTTAAAATACATACAAACTAGAGGTGGGAAAAAGTACTTTGTGACTTTCATAGACGACTGCACAAAATATTGTTATGCATATTTATTACATAGCAAAGATGAAACCTTAGAAAAATTCAAAGAATTTAACTCGAGGTCGAAAATCAGCTTAAAACAACTATTAAAATAGTTAGAAGCGACATAGGAGGAGAGTATGATGGTCCGTTTAATGTTTTTTGTAAAGAACATGGAATAATTCATCAAACCACAGCTCCTTACTCACCAGAATCTAATGGAGTTGATGAACGTAAAAATTGAACTCTAAAAGAGATGATGAATGCAATGTTCAAGAATTTGGATTACCCCAGAACATGTAGGAGGGAGCGTTGCTTACCACTAATTATATCCTCAACAAAATTCCACACAAAGTAACTGGTAAAACTCCATATGAACTATGGAAATGTAATTTACCTTCATATAAATACCTCAAAGTGTGGGGGTGCTTGGCAAAAGTTGCGGTACCGCCACCTAAGAAGGTCACTATTGGACCTAAAACAGTAGCTAGATTGCATCTTCATCGGGTATGCACATAATAGTACTGCATATCGGTTTCTGGTACATAAATATGAATTATTAGATATTCATGAAAATACAGTAATGGAATCAAGAAATGCATCTTTCTTCGAAGACATTTTCCATGTAAGGAAAAACAAGGTTCAAAATGAACTCGAGAAGAAAGAGACGAAGACAATGTTTCAGAAATTGAGACAAATGTTGACATTTCTATAAATGATATTTTAAAAAATGAAACAGATGAACCTAGAAGGAGTAAAAGAACTTGAAAGGAAAAATCTTTTGGTGAAAATTTCTTAATGGCATTTTTAGTAGAAAATGATCCAAAGACTTTGGCAGAAGCCATGGCTTCATCAGATGCTCCATTTTGGAACGAAGCTGTCAGATGTGAATTCGACTCTATCATGCAAAATTATACATGGTATATAACGGATTTACCACTTGGCTGCAAAGCATTAGGGAATAGATGGATAATGAAACGAAAACTAAACCCTGATGGAACACCTGGTTTATACAAAGCTAGGCTTGTAGTTCAAGGATTCCGACAAAAAGAAGGTCTTGACTATTTTGACACATATTCTTCAGTAATGAGAATAACCTCAATAAGGCTGATGATAGCAATCGCAGCTCTTAGAAACCTAGAAATCCATCAAATGGATGTAAAAACCGCCTTTCTAAATGGTGATTTAGAAGAGGAAATTTACATGAAACAACATGAGGGTTTTGTTATTCCTGGACAGGAAAACAAAGTATGTCGACTTGTAAAGTCACTTTATGGGCTTAAACAAGCTCCTAAACAATGGCATGAAAAATTTGACAATGTAATGATGTCAAATGGTTTCAAAATTAACGAATGTGATAAATGCATATACTACAAAACTACCAAAATGCGTATGTTTTGTTATGTCTATATGTAGATGATATGATCATTATTGGAAGCAATAAATATATTATCAATCACAAAAAAAACATGCTCAAAGGAAAATTTGAGATGAAAGATATGAGATTAACAGATGTTATCCTCGGGGTTAAAGTACAAGAACTTCAAATGGAATTATCTTAACCCAATCTCACTATGCTCAAACAATATTAGATGATTTAAAAACTATTATAATAGTACGGCAAAAACTCCGTTAGATCTCCAAATGCACTTGACAAAGAATTCAGGTGAAGCGATTTCACAAAACGAGTATACACGAGTGAGGAAGTCTCATGTACTTGACCAATTGTACTAGACCAGATCTAGCTCATGCAGTAAACGTACTTAGTCGATATACAAGTAATCGAGGTCATACACACTGGAAAGGTATAACGAGAGTACTCAATTACTTGCACTACACCAAAATTTTTGGGCTTCACTATGGTAAAGAACCAGCAGTTTTAGAAGGATACATTGACGCTAACTGGATATCAGATTCTAAAAACTCAAAATCCACAAGTGGATACGTCTTTACACTAGGAGGAGCAGCTATATCATGGAAATCTACCAAACAAACAGTGTTAGCCAGATCCACCATGGAATCTGAGTTTATAGCCTTAGACAAAGCCGCGGAAGAAGCTGAATGGCTTAGAAATTTTTTGGAAGATATTCCTATGTGGGAGAAACCTGTGCTAGCTATACGAATACATTGTGATAGTCAATCAGCTATAGCTCGGGCTCAGAATAATCTCTACAATGGCAAATCTCGTCACATCAGAAGACGACATAAGACCATTAAATAACTTATCTCAAATGGTGTAATCACAATAGATTATATCAAATCGGCTGACAACCTAGCGGATCCATTCACTAAAGGTTTGCCACGAGATATTGTTGCTAAATCATCAAAAGGAATGGGTTTAAAGCCAACAACGAATGAGGATGCTTGACTGCAACCCTACCTATTATGACTGGAGATTCCAAGATGTAGGTTCAAAGGAAAAACAAAATCAAACAGAATCTAATAAAAGCACTATGAGACAAAATAGTCTCTTCCCAACTCATAAGATGATAAAAGTGCTAATGAGAGAATGATAAGCATAAGCTTTTAATGATTCCATAGCTTTTAAAGCGGAGTATTACTCAATAATTTTCATGTTCAATCACCTAATGAGTGTGAAATGAGGCCCTTTCTAGGAGAATGAATGCAAGGCTATATTCTCTAAGTTCACTCATGAAAACCAGGAATAGTTCAGGGCCACAATGAACACAATAGAGAACTAAGTTTTACGAGAAAATGAAGCTGCGTGATGCATGTTGTCTCGGTCTACATAAAACACCGGTTGGTTCAAGACATGATGTTCACCTTCTGGTAAAGTAAACCCGACAGATATTAACTATGAGTGGTTCAAAGCTTAAAAAATTTCACCAACTCAAACACAGTGAATTTTTTGTAAACACACTCGATAAGTCTGTCTAGTCTAGTTAAGATTAGAATAAGTATAATATTTAGAGTCTATCGAGTCTGCATTTAGTCTGCATATGTTTAGATTCATTTCTATCCATATGGGGGATTGTTGGAACTCTGTTTTTAAAACAGAATATACAGGCTGATTTTTTCTAATATTCCAGTGACTTTTCCGTTCAAACCAGAGGTCATTCCGATCAGATGATCAGTTCATTGTAAATATTGTAAAGAGTACTACCACATAGTATATTCACACATTAAAAATAGACTTGATTTGAATGAGAAACGAAGCCTTGAAGTTGGTATCTTAGTGTGCGTTTCACACAGCAATTTTGTCTAAGTGACAAAATGATACAAAGGCCCACATTGGGAACACAAGGTTCAGAGAGGAGTATATATATGACTCGACACAGAGGAAGAGAGGACTCCCCACGCGCGCGCCGCCGCCGCCGTTCGGCCAGTTCAGCTCGGCGTGGGCGTGGGCATGGGCTTGGGCTTGGGTAGAGGGCTTCTGGCGCAATAAGAAGTTTCTTTTTGGACCCAATTAAGCCCAATGTTTTGGTCCATTTTGAAAAAACCAGCCTGCAATTTGTTTTAAAACAACATGCATTTCGCTTGTCTATTATAAAAAAAACGTCACGTTGTTTATCCTCTCGGATATTTAAAACGAGAAAATAAAAGAGAGAATCTTGAGGAGGAAGTTTCGTAACTCAACCTCCCTCGATCTCCGTGAGATTTTCGCCCACGTGCAGCAGCTGTTGCAGGAAGTGGTTCTCGTCTTTCTCCTTAAATAAACTCATCTCCCTCATTCACTTCTCTTAAGTTTTTTCACAACGAAAACCACCAATCGTAATCCCAAAGCGTAAGTCTATTAGATAGATAGTGTTTCGTAGAAATTATAGTTTGTTTGGACGTTTCACGAGTGAAGCGTGATTCGCCGCCATGGTTATATCCTGGGACTCTATATTCGTACAGTTTTGTCTCACTACGAAGCGAATATTCAGAGTTAAGGAAATAGATCATATCTCATCTCCATATTTTATTGTTCTTTAAGAATCATCTACTTCCTTAACTCGTTTCTAATATATCGTTTGTGTCGGTCCGGTTTTCCGGCTACTACAGTAATTCCTCTAAATTTTGCATTTTTGTTTTGGTCATATCTCTCTGGTTATAGATCAAAATTGCATAATATTTATGTCCATGCGTACCTCTTGAAATTATCTTTCATTTGATATATTGTACGCATAACTTGGACACGTATTTAGTAAGATATTAAGAAAGTAAATTTTGGTCATATAATAAGTTATACATGGCTAAAAGTAAGGAAATAAATAAATTAGATTTGTTTTGTTAAATTGATGAAAAATTTAGATTTATTTTTGATGAAAATTGTGATATGATAGATTAAATTAGTTAAGTATTAACTTAATTAAGTGATCTTTTTAAATAAACATGTTTTATTTGTTAGTTCACGTAAATCTAATACATTGATCTAGTGGAAATTCTGTTGTGTTTAGAACTTAATATAGTGAGAGTTCTATTGTTTTTAGAACTTAATATAGTGGGAGTTCTATTGTGTTTAGAACTTAAAATTTTGCATCAAAAAAATTAATTTATAGTAATAAAATTTTAATATGGGTGATGGTGATGATTGGGAACATAGTGAACTCTCAATCTTGTATTTAAATCAAATTAAAATGATTTAATTTATGTTCCTTGCAAAATTAGATTATGTGGTTGAATTATGCAAAGAAATAAATGTCTCTCGATGCTTAAGCAAGTATGTTGCTTGTTTTTTAAGAATATCATTGATGAGTTCAACTGAGTAGAGGAACTGGGCAATGATAACTACGATATTTGATATCGAAAAGTCTAGTATGTCTTCAAGGAATAAGAGGTGAAAGAGAATCTTTTTTCCATTTTGTAGAAGAACATGTGCAAGGCACTAAACTCAACATGAGAGAGACAAAGAGACATATAATTTGTGAAAAAATAAAAGAATAACATAACTCGTATTACTATGTTGATTGTATGCATAATGATCTCATGTATGAGTTTAAAGAGTATGAAACTGTAATAAAACATACTGGTGATCTTAAAAGAGAAATTTAGCACTATGATGGTGACTAAGTTTAGGATAATCAAAATTTGTTTTACTAATTATAAGTCAGGTTAAACATGATTAGACGAAAAAATAGAAAAAACAAAATGTTGGTCAGATTATCCAATTGTTATCTTTTGTTACCTATAAAAAATGGAAATATATGATAGTTTAGACGACGCCTAATATCAATGTTGTAATATTTGAGGATATATAATTTCATCTTAAGTTAGAGGATGAGCGCCTCGAGGCTGCTAAGTCCATTAACAAAATCATTTTTTTTAAACTTGGGTTTGAAACACAAGAGAGGTAACATAAGATATAAGGTTCCCCATAAGACTGATCCTAAGAGGTAAAAGAAATATGCCAAACATGTAAAGCTACGAAGGCAAAGGATAAGACCAAAATGAAAAGACTAAAACATTAGCTCACTTGGTCAATTTGCTCATGGATGCACTAAGGCAAAGATAAGAGCATATTTAGCCTTTATTTTCACATATGCTTATGTTTCTAGTTGTGAAATGCTCACAAAATCTCATCATTTGTGGATTGTAGACTCAAGAGCAATATACCATATGTTTAAAAACTGTAGAGAATCATTTGTGGAGTAGCAAAAGGTACCTAAAAAATATATACAAGATGTTTTTATGTGGGAAATAATTTGAAGGTTGTGATATTGAGAATCAACACTTGCCAGCTACGTATGGGTGGCATGAGTTCCCTCATGCAATATAATGGGTTGTATGTTTGTCTATTGTTTTGGCTTTACTTAACTTAGGATCTAGTTGAGTTTGTGTGATATATATACATAAAAATATTTAAACAGTTTTCTTGGGCCAGTGTTAGTTTTAGTTATGCTTGTGATGGTTTCAATGTATATGACTGTACCACCATCATTATTGGTAGTAATGATGAGTGTCGTATTTCATATGTCAAAGTTTTTGAATTGGTCACATTGGTGTTGATAAATTAAATAAATTGGGTAGAGAGGGCCTTCTTGGTTTACTCACCCAAATTATTCTTGACACATGTGAGTCATGTTTAGATGGAAAGAAAATAAGGAAGCCATTTGAAATAGCAGTGAGAGCAGAACTTCCATTGCAATGATTTTATTTAGACATTTATGGTCCGATGATATGAGGGTGAAGCATATGGCCTCATATTTATTACTTTCATAGAATAATTCACTCGATTCAGGTGTATGCACCAATTTTCTCACAAATTAGAAGAGTTAGTGTGCTCTAAATGATATATCACTTTGATTGAAATCAGTTGGAGAAGACGATCAAGTGTTTGAAAACTGATCAAGGAGGGGTTATCTATCTTAACAGTTTGAGAAACTGTGTGATGAAAATAATATTGTTAGAAAAATGAATGTCCCTTCACTTCTTAAGTTGGTTAAGTGTATGATGGCACAAGTAAACCTTCCAATTTTGTATTGGGATGGTGCATTACTAACTGTTCATATGCACTTAACCATGTGCCTTCTTAATCTATTACTTTCAATCCTTATGAATTATGGACAAAAAGAAAGCATGATATAATGTATTTGAGACCTTTGGGGTTTGTATCAATTGTTCATGATACTTCACATCCTTATGGGAAATTGATTTCTAGAGGAAAGAAGTGTATCTTCATTAGATACTTTGAGCATTTCAAGGTTATTTGTTCATCAAACAATTAGATGGAAGTATAATAGAAATCGGATTACGAGATGTGATATTATTGAAATTTTATTTTTCTAAAAGGGAAGAGATTGAAGGCAAGAGATTCATTTTGAAGAGATGGTTGAGCCAGGAAGTGTTTCTTTTACTAACCAATATGTAGAAGTTGATGAAAGTTCTTGCAAACTATCACAACTTAGTGAGAGAGACACATTGGTTAATAGTCTATCTCTTGCCCAAACTCAGCTGAATGGAATGGTGAAATTGGACAAAAACTAGAATTTATGAAGGTAAATCAAGTTTGGGACTTGGTTGATCTTTCGCAATGGTTGGAAACAAATATTTTTTAAGATCAAAAAGAAAGGCGGATAAATCTATAGATAAGTATAAGGCTTGCTTGGTAGAAAAAGGGTAAACCTAACAAGAGGATATCGATTATGAGGTAACTTTGTCATATGTGGTGAGGTTTACCTAATTTTTTTTATTATATCCATGTTGTCAGACTAGATTTAGAATTACATAAAATAGACGTTAATACTGCACTTTCTCAATGGAGAAAAACAGAGAAGAAGAAATTTACATGGAACAACATATTGTTTTTTATTGAAAAGGTTAGTAGCGCAAAGTTTGCAATCTTTGTTGTTTCATATAAAAATTAAGAAATCTTCTAGGCAGCGGTACATTCATTTTCATAACTTATAATATCTTATAAATTTACTATAATTAGTAAAAACCACTGCGTCTATTTCAAGGGCACTTGACAATCTCTTGTAATTTTATCTATATATGTCGACGACATGTTGTTAGCTGGAAATGACATAAAGTTTCTGATTACCATTAAGAAATGGTTATCATCTTATTTGGAGATGAACTACATGTTGAGGAGAAGCATGAATACACAAGGAAAAGAAAGTTACCATGGCAGTAAAAATAAACTGTAATGGTAAAAGTAAAAATGACACACAAGGTAACTCCTATTACCTTAGACATGGAGTGATGTCATGGTGACCAAGAAGTGATGAAAGGGGATGAGCTCATGCTGACCAAGAAGTGATGTAAGGGATGAGCTCATGCTGACCAAGAAGTGATGTAAGGGATGAGCTCATGCCCACCAAGAAGTGATGTAAGGGATGAGCTCATCCCCACCAACTTATCCCCACCAACTCATCCCCACCAAGAAGTGATGTAAGGGATGAGCTCATGGTGGCTGTCAACAAGCATTGTTTATTATGAATATCTTGAGTGTGTATACTTTGTAGTTTCTATAAATAGGGGGCAAGATGTATTCAATTTCTGACACACAAAAATGAAAAACATGTTCTTCCCCATTCTCATTCTCTCTCAAATCGCAAACTCCTTCTCTGATTGATCATCTGTCAAACTAGTACATTCTTCTTTGTATTACTTCCGCAATTAAGCCATTCTCACATGGTATCAGAGCTTACCACTCTTGAGACCTGATTATCTCTCTCATTCTCTAACATACTTCCGCAAACCCCTTCATCTAAGCATCCGCAAGAATGGAAAACTCATCCAAAATCTCTATTCCGGTTACTCTCAAAGGAGTAAACTATCTCCTATGGTCTAGACTGGTGAAAACAGCCTTAGGAGGAAGAGGTCTCTGGTCATACGTGACAGAAGACAAACCATCTAAAGAAACCATCCAAGGAGGGGATGGTAAGGAAGTGGTGGTGGCTAGCAAGGACAAATGGGATCAGGAGGATCTCTTGGTGTTGTCCATCATTCAAAGCAGCCTTGAACCATCAATCTTGGAAGGTTACTCATACTGTGAAACTTCCAAAGAGTTGTGGAACACTCTTCAAAAGGTGTATGGCAATATTTCAAACCTGAGTAGAGTATTTGAAGTCAAGAGGGCTATAAACTCACTCCACCAAGAAGACACGGATTTTAACCAACATTTCGGCAAGTTCCGAGCCTTGTGGGCTGAAATGGAGATGCTGAGGCCAAGCACCGTGGATCCAACTATCCTGAAAGAAAGGAGGGAGCAAGACAAGGTGTTCGCTCTACTCCTCACACTGAACCCCGGCTACAATGACCTCATTAAGCACTTACTAAGAGCCGAGAAGCTACCAACCTTGGAAGAGGTGTGCTCTCATATTCAAAAGGAGCAAGGATCCGTAGAACTCTTTGGAAGAAGAGGAGACCTTGTGTTGGCAAACACTGTTGAAGGAAGTGCAAACAAGAGTTACTACAAACCGGATGACAAGAAAAGTTGGGTATGTGATCACTGTAAGAAGAAAGGGCACGGGAAGGACAAATGTTGGATTCTTCACCCTCATCTCAAACCACAGAAGTTCAAAACCCCTTACTATAATGCCAGAGCCAACTTCTCTGATAACATAAATGAATCAACTACTACTCGGTCCATGACATCCACTTCAAGCAACAATCATGCCGAGAAAGGAAAAGCACTTGCATCCAGCAGCACCGGGAGTGTAATAACCAACCAGGATGAGTCCATCAGGCGTTCTGACATTGAGAACCTCATCAAAGCCCTCAAAGATAACTCTGGTAACATTCTTGGTACCTCTTTACATGCTTATCATACGGGTCACTCCTTGAACGCTAGCACAAATTCAAAAATAACTAAACCCTTAGTAATTGATTCTGGAGCTAGCCACCACATGATTAGTGACCAAGGATTGATTAAAAATATTGTTCCATCACTAGGAAATGTCCTTATAGCTAATGGCGAGATGGTGCCAATTAAAGGGATTGGTGAACTTAGGATATTTGAAAAAGATTCCAAAGCTTTCTATATGCCTAATTTCACATCCAATTTGTTATCTGTAAAAAGAGTGGCTACTGATTTAAATTGCAATGTTACCTTCACGCCTAATGATGTCTATTTTCAGGATATTGAAACTAGTAGGTTACTTGGCAAAGGTGTAACCAAAGGAGACTTGTATTTACTTGAAGACACTATGCCAACAACCGATTTATCTATTGCTTTAAGTTCTTGTTTTAACTTCCCTAAAGATGTCATGTGGCATGCTAGATTAGGACATCCTCATTCTCGTGCCTTGAACATCATGCTACCTAGTATTTCCTTTCAAAAAGTGTGTGAAGCTTGTATTCTAGGAAAACATTGCAGAACCGTGTTTCCTAAGTCTAGTACTATCTATGAATGTGCCTTTGATTTAATCCACTCTGATGTATGGACTGCACCTTGCACATCTAGAGAACTCCATAAGTATTTTGTGACATTTATAGATGAGAAAACTAAATACACATGGATCACTCTACTTAAATCAAAGGATAGGGTATTAGATGCATTCATAAACTTCCAAAATCATGTTTCTAACCATTACAATGCAAAGATAAAGATTTTGAGATCAGATAATGGTGGGGAATATACAAGCAATGCATTTAAGCATTACCTATCCAAGCACGGAATGATTCATCAAACAAGCTGCCCATATACTCCTCAACAAAATGGTGTGGCCGAAAGGAAGAACCGGCACCTTATGGAAGTAGCCAGAAGCATGATGTTCCACATGAACGTACCAAAAATGTTTTGGGGAGATGCCGTGATGACTGCCTGCTATCTGATCAACAAAATACCAACCAAGGTATTGCAGGATCAGTCGCCACATGAGGTATTAAACAAGAGCAATCCATCTATAGATCACCTTCGGGTATTTGGTTGCGTGTGCTTTGTGTTAATACCAGGAGAGCAAAGGAACAAGCTGGAACCGAAGAGCACCAGAGCCATGTTTATTGGCTATTCACCTCAACAAAAGGGATACAAATGCTATGTACCGGAGACCAGGAGGGTCTTAGTATCCAGAGATGTGAAGTTTGTTGAGTCAAAAGGTTACTATGAAGAAAAGAGCTGGGATGAAGTGAAAGACTTGTCGCAATCTGCCTCAGACAGAGCTGAGAATTTAAGAAGAGTCATGGAAAACATTGGCATTACAATACCGAGAAGAGAAGCTGCAGTTCAGCCTCCATCCACCCGCCCAGACCCAACCGGAGAAATGGACCAGGAGGGACCTTTTAATGAAGGTACAGAGGACGCTCCTCTTGATCCTGAGGGGGGGAATCAAACTGAGTCACAGCCGGACAACACAGCTACTCATGATCAAGAAGAGCAACCAGAAGAATCAAGAGACAATGAAGATCAACCAGCGGATGATGGAGCTACAACAACTGAGGAAACTGTCCAACCACTAAGAAGAAGCACTAGGATCCGACATACAAGAGTGTACTTCAACTCACAAGCCGTGGCACACCGTTCACAAACTCCATGTTCCTTAGTAGAGTTTCCTGCCAGCCACCAAGCCTTCATGACTAGTGTGGATCAAGAATTTATTCCAAGAAAGTATGAAGAAGCTATGGAGATAGATGAGTGGAGGAAATCAGTGGAAGATGAAATTGGCGCCATGATCAAAAATGAAACCTGGTTTGAGTGTGAGCTTCCCAATGACAAGAAAGCCGTGACAAGCATGCTGCTGTTCACCATCAAATACTTAGCAAATGGGAAGCCAGAGAGGAAGAAGACACGGCTTGTGGCAAGAGGCTATACACAAGTATATGGAGAAGACTACCTTGAGACATTTGCACCAGTAGCAAAACTTCATACCATCAGGATTCTCTTGTCCATTGCCGTGAACCTAGAATGGGATCTTTGGCAAATGGATGTCAAGAATGCGTTTCTACAAGGAGAGCTTGAAGATGAAGTGTATATGAGACCACCACCTGGTATGGAAGGCATGGTAAAACCTGGAAATGTTCTAAGACTAAGGAAAGCTATCTACGGGTTGAAGCAATCTCCAAGAGCTTGGTACCATAAGCTAAGCACAACCTTGAATGGAAAAGGATTTACAAAGTCTGAAGCTGATCATACCCTTTTCATCCTCACCAGCAATCAAGGAATCATTGCCATACTGATCTATGTAGACGACCTCATCATCACTGGCAATGATAAGAAAGGGATTGCATCAACCAAAGAGTTCCTCAAGGCAAGCTTTGACATCAAAGATTTAGGAGAGCTAAAGTATTTCTTGGGCATTGAGATGTGTAGATCCAATGAGGGTCTGTTCATGTCCCAAAGAAAGTACACACTTGACATACTTAAAGAAGCTGGTAATCTAGGAGGAAGAAAAGCCAAAACACCATTAGAAGAAGGCTACAAAGTAATGCGTGAGGGGGAGATAGAAGATAAGCCATATGAAGACACAAAACACTATAGAAGAATGGTGGGGAAGCTAATCTATCTAACCATCACAAGGCCGGATGTGTGTTTTGCTGTGAACCAAGTCAGTCAGCATATGCAAGCACCAAAACTGTATCACTGGAACATGGTGGAAAGGATTCTAAGATATCTTAGAGAGGCACCAGGGCAAGGAGTTTGGCTAGGCTGCAACAATAGCACTGAGATCGTTGGGTATTGTGATGCAGACTGGGCTGGAGACAGAAAGGACAGGAGGTCTACTACAGGATATTGCACATTCATTGGAGGCAATCTAGTCACTTGGAAGAGCAAGAAGCAGAAGATAGTCGCATGTTCCAGTGCTGAAGCGGAATATAGGGCAATGAGGAAGCTCACCAGCGAACTGATTTGGATAAAGAACCTACTAATGGATTTAGGAATTGAGCAAACCACTCCCATAACCATGCATTGTGATAATCAGGCGGCTATCCACATAGCTTCCAACAATGTGTTCCATGAGCGGACTAAACATATTGAAGTGGATTGTCACAAAGTTAGACAAGCCGTGGAGCAACAGATCATCTTGCCATGTTATACACGAAGTGAGGAGCAACTAGCAGATATCTTCACCAAAGCTGCAAACCAAAAAGTCTGTGAGTTCATTCATTCAAAGCTTGGACTCATGGAACTCCCATCTCATTAAGTCTCCCCTTCATGAAGTGTTCTACTCTTTTTCCTTGGCTGGGGTTTTATCCCATGGGGTTTTACCTGGCTAAGTTTTTAATGAGGGAATGCTTCATGACTTCCAAGCTTGACTTGTTTCATATGGTCAAGCTTGAGGGGGAGTGTTGAGGAGAAGCATGAATACACAAGGAAAAGAAAGTTACCATGGCAGTAAAAATAAACTGTAATGGTAAAAGTAAAAATGACACACAAGGTAACTCCTATTACCTTAGACATGGAGTGATGTCATGGTGACCAAGAAGTGATGAAAGGGGATGAGCTCATGCTGACCAAGAAGTGATGTAAGGGATGAGCTCATGCTGACCAAGAAGTGATGTAAGGGATGAGCTCATGCCCACCAAGAAGTGATGTAAGGGATGAGCTCATCCCCACCAACTTATCCCCACCAACTCATCCCCACCAAGAAGTGATGTAAGGGATGAGCTCATGGTGGCTGTCAACAAGCATTGTTTATTATGAATATCTTGAGTGTGTATACTTTGTAGTTTCTATAAATAGGGGGCAAGATGTAATCAATTTCTGACACACAAAAATGAAAAACATGTTCTTCCCCATTCTCATTCTCTCTCAAATCGCAAACTCCTTCTCTGATTGATCATCTGTCAAACTAGTACATTCTTCTTTGTATTACTTCCGCAATTAAGCCATTCTCACACTACATGGGATATATTAACTATGTTCTTGGTGTTAAGATACACTGAGACCGATCAAAGAAATTACTAACTCTATCACAGAGTCATACCTTTGTACACTCTTTGAAATGTATAAGATACTTCATAAGTAATCCCATTGAAATTATAGTCACAAAATTTGAAGCCCCAAACCTTAAGATGTACCTTCACACTAAAGATGAGAAAAGTGTTACAAATCACATCCCATAAATAAATATTGGATGATAGTGAAAAGGATCCTCATATACCTAAGTGGGACAATAGGTTATTCCTTGTTTTATCAAGGAAGTGATTTACGATTAACATTATATACAGATGCTGATTAGGATAGCGATCTGAATAAGGGTAAATCAACTTAAGAATATGCTTTCTTGTTGAGTAATTGTGTGATTACAAAAGATAGCAAGAAGTGACATTGTACAACTTCATTAGGATGAAGGCTCAATCTATTGCATATTCAGCATCAATTTATGAAATTGTATGGATGATGAGGTTCTTACATATCACACAAGTCACGAAAGGGATTTGTGCCCTATGACTAATTGTGATAGTCAAACTTGTATTTCTTATGTGAAGAATCCTATGTATTATGAGAGGATATAGAACATTGAAATCGAAGTTTAGTTTATGAGAGACATTATTAGAAAGAAAGATGTGGTGCTCTAGTACATATTTACGCATAGAATGGTAGTTGTTCATTTAATTAAATTCATTCTTAATGATGTATTCTTGCTCATATATATGAGTGTCAGATATACGTAGAATTAGAGGTATGTACTAGTATGGAGCTTTACCACTTGCTTTGCTTACTTACACATAAATGTTAAGATGTGTCACCAATTAAGAGATTGGTTCACTCACATGAACAATCGCCTCAGATTTCTTAGTGAAATACTGAGATGAGACTTGATTAGTTGGGCGCTAGTGGGAGCTTGCCTTGTAAGATTTATCATTGTCACCTTAACAAGAGGTTAAGATGAGATATGTTTTTTGATATCAATCATGATTGTCCCAGAATCATGAATACTTGGAAGAGCTGGATAAGTATAGAATCATGCACTAGAGAATGAGCTGATAGTAGCTTGATCCACATAGTGGTATTTTATTATATAATCGACACATGCTCTTAGGAGAAGAGTTAGCCACTATGACATGTGTGTCATACCACATGTGCTAGTTATGACGATATAGGAAGCGAGCGATTATTTTATTGTAATCCCTATCCCTCGCATGTGAGTTGCTATCAACCAATTTATGGTTACAAAGGTTACCCTTGAACCTTCAGCTATGTTCTTGAAGGAAAGAATTAATGTTTGCTACTTTAGTATGTTTTTCGACGGTGATGGAATAATTAGCCTTATGGAACATGCTAGGAAAGCAGTTAGTTCAGAGCAGATGAACATGAGATTGGAAGCGAAAACTATTAGTTTTTATATTGACATATTGTTTGTTGGCCAGCCACTATATCACTCAGTTGGAGTTTGGATATAGTGAACACATGATGTAGGAGAAATCTAACATATGCTTTAGGGATCAGGTATGTTAGACTGATATAAAAGATAAATGAGTTTGGGGAACAGCGAGACATGCTGAAAAAGCAAAGTTTTTTTTAGGTTTATAGCTTGTATGTATCCCTAACATGTGCATAATTTAGCTCCCAAGTGTAGGTGTACTTGCAAGGGTCGCACGGTTCATTTGCCGTATGATTTCTGAGTTAGGATTCTCGTGCTTGATCTCTAAGATTTCTCTAGTAGTTGATATGCTCCTCATCATGTGCGAGTGGGAGATATTAGTTTATGGTTGGTTTGTGATAATAATTAGGCAGCATAACAAATCGGTTTGGTTAACCGGTAGTTATAGATTAAACTCCATAAATGAACATATGCAACTCTTCATTGAAAGTATGTGTCTCTTCATTGAAAGTATGTGTCTCTTAATTGAACATATGTGTCTCTTCTAGTTGAACATATGTGATTATTCACAATGTACTCTTTGGTTGTCTATAAATAGAATACATTGAAGAGAGAAGAGAACAATTAATCTAAGTGATAAGAAGATAAATCTAGAGAGAGAAAGTAAAACGTTTTAGAGAGAGAAAGCTTTAAGGAATCAACTAGAAGGGCACTTGAACTGTGACAAGTGGTTGATTTACATCTGTGATTTCATCCCCGACTCCTGTCCGATTATATCACGTAGTGTTCATCGCTAAACCGGGCTAAGGTATGTTTTCGGTTTAACACACTTTCGCACTAGAATTTCTAACAGCTCGCCATAGAGAATGTAATCTTCAACCATATGGATCCACGGAAGGTTGTTTTTTTGTTCAAACAAGATTCGAATGAATTTGTAAAAGGGTGCTATGTCAAGGGTAGAGACATGGGTCATGGTCATCCATAGGGATGTTGTAATGAGTAAAATAATTCTATCCGGCCCGAACCCGAACTAAACCCGCTCAATAAATACCCTAAACTAAAAAACCCGAAAAATACCCGGTATTATTAGGGTAACCCGCGAAAAACGCTTAGAACTTTAGGGTTACCCACGGGTATCATATCTCTTCTTTTCTTAAGTTTTGTGGTTTTTGGTTAAAGATTTATAGTTTTAAACTAAATTTACAGTAATTATGTATATATTTAATTTTAATCATATTTTTATATAAGTTGATTAATTTTCAGTTTGAAAATGATTTTCTGTAAAAACAACAAATAAGTTATTTATCATTCATAACTTGTGATAAAAAATGGGGGTTCTTTATCGAAAAAAATATTATGGTTAAAGAAATATTTTTTGTTGTGGTTGTAGTACACCATACGTCCAACAATAGATTAGGTTCCAGATTCCAGTGATAAACTAATTAAGGGCCTGACTGGTTTAAACGCAGCGGTTGCGGTTGCGGCTGCGGGAGTTTACGGATGCGGGTGGTTGCGGTTTAAAACGTTACTAAGCGATTTACACGACTGGTACAGCGGTTAGAAATTTGTGAGTTTGCGGGATACTTATGACTGGTTGACTACCAATTGCAAAAGCGATTTATTAATAAATTAACAATATTAATATTTTATATAATTAAAAAATATTAAAAATTATATTGTTATACTAAATATAAGAAATATATTTATAAAATCATAGTATTAAATTATAAAAAATATTTAGCTTTATATATATGTATTTATATATTAATGTCTAAAAAGTATAGTAAATATTTTTTTTAAAATTTTTTAATTTTTAATTAAATATTTTTTATTTGAATATAATTTTTAAAAAAAAAAATATTTTTGTTTACTTTCCCGCAACCGCCCACAACCGCAAACGCTAGCTGGAGACAGCTTTTGATTTTGAGAGGTTTGGAGCGGTTTGAAGTGGTTTATAGCGTTTTCTGTGATTGTTACAAAACGCCAACAAACGCTATCAACCGTAAAAGCTGCGTTTGCGGGTGGTAGCGGGGAAACCAGTGAAGCCCTAACTCGATATACTAAAGCAATAGTCACTGCTCACTACAATTAATATTCCCATTGACAAGTAACATATTGCATAGTAGTATAAGACCAAATACAAACGTATAGATAAACTATTAAAAAGATAATTTAAAAGAGTTTCTATATCTAAGGTTTGCGATTTTGAGATTGTGGTTCCGGCCTCATGGAAGAAACAAAAAAAAATTATAGTAAAAACATAAGTAAAACTTTTTTTTAGTTAGTTTTGTTTTTCAAAAAAAAATCCGTAGGGTATCTGAAACCCGATAGGATAAACCCGATCGGGTAATTTATAAACAAAGACTGCCCGAAAAAACCAGCGAAATTTGCAAAGTAAACATACGGGTTTTGGGTTTAAAATTTTTATAGGGTTGTGGGTATCCTATGGGTTTTTACCCATTATTAACATCCCTAGTCATCCAAGGACCTCCTAAGCTACCTATTCTTGTTTTCTTTTAGGGTTTCTCAAAACACAGCGGATTAGGGGAGTAATACCAGGCTTTAGACAACGCGGCAGAATTGCACTCGTTGACAGGAAGTGAAAGTCTTATGATGACATGCTCATGTTCAGGGGCGATGACACAAAGCGGCAAGTTCTTCTGCATTTCAGAGAGCTGCAGCAGCAATGGGAGCAAGGCGGTGGTGAGGGAGGCAGGAGCTGCGTCCGATCACCCACTCGACTGTCTTACCCTCAAGGCCAGTATCTCTCCAATATTCTACTTCGCCAGCTTTGATAGTTCTTGTGTTTTTGGTTTCAACAAGTTCTATACATTATGTCAGCGGTTTTCAGTTGCCAAATTTTTAATGCTATTGATTATACAATTTTAAAATTTATATTTAAATACACTTTTATTGGTTATATGATTGTAAAATAAATTCTGAAATCAGGTGTTATTCAATAATAATAATTTGGTTAAGGATTTGATTTAAAATTAGATTTGAATGGATTTGTGAGTGTTTTTAAGTTAAAAATACAAAGTAGCAAATATTGAATTGAACCTTGTTATTTGTTAGATTTCCTCTTATTGGATTTTCCAATATTTTTCTACCTCCAAGTTTTATATACGTATTGACGCGTTCACTATTAATAATTATAATAAGCACTAAGAAATATATATATATATATATATCTATATATATGTGTGTGTGATCCATAGTATTAGTGTGATAATTATATATGTTTCATAGTATCATCAAATTATGTGTAAGCACAAGTTTCTATTTTTATAGTTTCTAATATAGTGATATATCGCAAAAGATGTTGGGTGTATATAGTTAGTTTAACCAATTAATAAACGGATCACGCAGGTATCAGATCCATTTAACATCCCTGGTATGGAAGTTAGGTATGTAGGGAAAGTAATTTCATGCCAGCACACAAGTGTGTTTGATACCTTACATAGTTTAAAGATCGAAATGCAAACCTACCAAAATCAAGAATCAAAATCATCATTATATTAACTCGACCAACATCGAAGTTTAAGACCAGATGAAATAGCTATTGGAGTTTGGTCAACTAACAATAATTAAAGTTTTTGGAAAAAGAAAACGATATGATTTGGATAGGAAAAATATTCTTGTCATTGGTTACGTTAGTTTCTATATTTTAAGAGTTTACTTGCATTGTTGTACTAGAGTATATATACTCTCCTAGATACTTTCAATTTGAGATGTATATATGTAAGGTTCGTTGATCAATAACCAGGGCCTTCCTGTGTTAAAGCCCATGAAGCAGGGCAAGGTTCGTTGGTGATCAATAACCAGGGCCTTCCTGTGTTAAAGCCCATGAAGCAAGGGTTTTAGGTACCAAATGCTATAAGTAAATTTTGGAGTGCCATTAATCTAGGTTCTTTGTATAGTTGGTTGAGGGTTTTTAAATGTTCTACTGGTGCTAACCCTCAAAGGGCAGCTTTTTAAAAAAAAAACCTTTTGCTTAAGACGTTAAGTTGTTCAAGACCGGGACAACCTATACTATATAAATTTAAAACACGTAAATTTAAAATTTTAGGTTATGTTCCTATTCACAAACAACCTATACTATATATAAGTTAATGCTATAAATTAATTAGGGTGTCGAATAATTATTTTAAAGTGACAAGAAAAATATGCTAGATCACTTTTTAATTAATTTAAAAATTTTGAAGATTTTCCAAATAATGTTTTTTTCAAAACAATTAGAAAATCAGTATTAAAATTTAGTAAAAAAAGTAAAAATCATTAAAGGAATTAATTTTATATATAAACTAAATCCCTAATTTTGACATTACTAAAAAGTCAATATTAACAAAAATCGTTTATTTAAAAACAAAATATAATCAAATATGAAAAAATTACAAAAGTAAAAGCATCATCTTAAAGTTAAATTAATATATAACGGAGTTATGAAAATTAACATCAAAATTATTACCAAAATAATAATTGATTAAAAATGAAAATTTTCAAACCAAATATAACTGTATAAATTTAGTACACGTAAATTTTTCAAATTTTAGTATATATGATATTTAAAGTATTCACAAAAAATCTATGCTATATAAAATTTTATGCTATAAACCACTGAGAGGTCCACATATTATTTTAAAGCACCAATAATAGTATGCTACATCACTATTTACTTATTAATATAATAATTTTGAAGATTTTTTCAAATAATATTTATTTCCAGATAATTAGAAAATAAATATTAAATTTAGTAAAAAAAATATAAAAACCATCAAAAGAATCAATTTGATATAAACTATATATTTTACAATATTAACATCAAAATAAATTTTAAAGAATCA